>CM030185.1:18779863-18783843 GCA_017639675.1 Aplochiton taeniatus | reverse complement strand
CCTAACCCTAACCCTAACCCTAACCCTAACCTAACCCTAACCCTAACCCTAACCCAACCTAACCCTAACCCTAACCCTAACTAACCCTAACCCTAACCCTAACCCTAACCCTAACCCTAACCCTCATAACCCTAACCCTAACCCTAACCCTAACCCTAACCCTAACCCTAACCCTAACCCTAACCCTAACCCTAACCCTAACCCTAACCCTAACCCTAACCCTAACCCTAACCCTAACCCTAACCCTAACCCTAACCCTAACCCTAACCCTAACCCTAACCCTAACCCTAACCCTAACCCTAACCCTAACCCTAACCCTAACCCTAACCCTAACCCTAACCCTAACCCTAACCCTAACCCTAACCCTAACCCTAACCCTAACCCTAACCCTAACCCTAACCCTAACCCTAACCCTAACCCTAACCCTAACCCTAACCCTAACCCTAACCCTAACCCTAACCCTAACCCTAACCCTAACCCTAACCCTAACCCTAACCCTAACCCTAACCCTAACCCTAACCCTAACCCTAACCCTAACCCTAACCCTAACCCTAACCCTAACCCTAACCCTAACCCTAACCCTAACCCTAACCCTAACCCTAACCCTAACCCTAACCCTAACCCTAACCCTAACCCTAACCCTAACCCTAACCCTAACCCTAACCCTAACCTAACCCTAACCCTAACCCTAACCCTAACCCTAACCCTAACCCTAACCCTAACCCTAACCCTAACCCTAACCCTAACCCTAACCCTAACCCTAACCCTAACCCTAACCCTAACCCTAACCCTAACCCTAACCCTAACCCTAACCCTAACCCTAACCCTAACCCTAACCCTAACCCTAACCCTAACCCTAACCCTAACCCTAACCCTAACCCTAACCCTAACCCTAACCCTAACCCTAACCCTAACCCTAACCCTAACCCTAACCCTAACCCTAACCCTAACCCTAACCCTAACCCTAACCCTAACCCTAACCCTAACCCTAACCCTAACCCTAACCCTAACCCTAACCCTAACCCTAACCCTAACCCTAACCCTAACCCTAACCCTAACCCTAACCCTAACCCTAACCCTAACCCTAACCCTAACCCTAACCCTAACCCTAACCCTAACCCTAACCCTAACCCTAACCTAACCCTAACCCTAACCCTAACCCTAACCCTAACCCTAACCCTAACCCTAACCCTAACCCTAACCCTAACCCTAACCCTAACCCTAACCCTAACCCTAACCCTAACCCTAACCCTAACCCTAACCCTAACCCTAACCCTAACCCTAACCCTAACCCTAACCCTAACCCTAACCCTAACCCTAACCCTAACCCTAACCCTAACCCTAACCCTAACCCTAACCCTAACCCTAACCCTAACCTAACCCTAACCCTAACCCTAACCCTAACCCTAACCCTAACCCTAACCCTAACCCTAACCCTAACCCTAACCCTAACCCTAACCCTAACCCTAACCCTAACCCTAACCCTAACCCTAACCCTAACCCTAACCCTAACCCTAACCCTAACCCTAACCCTAACCCTAACCCTAACCCTAACCCTAACCCTAACCCTAACCCTAACCCTAACCCTAACCCTAACCCTAACCCTAACCCTAACCCTAACCCTAACCCTAACCCTAACCCTAACCCTAACCCTAACCCTAACCCTAACCCTAACCCTAACCCTACCCTAACCCTAACCCTAACCCTAACCCTAACCCTAACCCTAACCCTAACCCTAACCTAACCCTAACCCTAACCCTAACCCTAACCCTAACCCTAACCCTAACCCTAACCCTAACCCTAACCCTAACCCTAACCCTAACCCTAACCCTAACCCTAACCCTAACCCTAACCCTAACCCTAACCCTAACCCTAACCCTAACCCTAACCCTAACCCTAACCCTAACCCTAACCCTAACCCTAACCCTAACCCTAACCCTAACCCTAACCCTAACCCTAACCCTAACCCTAACCCTAACCCTAACCCTAACCCTAACCCTAACCCTAACCCTAACCCTAACCCTAACCCTAACCCTAACCCTAACCCTAACCCTAACCCTAACCCTAACCCTAACCCTAACCCTAACCCTAACCCTAACCCTAACCCTAACCCTAACCCTAACCCTAACCCTAACCCTAACCCTAACCCTAACCCTAACCCTAACCCTAACCCTAACCCTAACCCTAACCCTAACCCTAACCCTAACCCTAACCCTAACCCTAACCCTAACCCTAACCCTAACCCTAACCCTAACCCTAACCCTAACCCTAACCCTAACCCTAACCCTAACCCTAACCCTAACCCTAACCCTAACCCTAACCCTAACCCTAACCCTAACCCTAACCCTAACCCTAACCCTAACCCTAACCCTAACCCTAACCCTAACCCTAACCCTAACCCTAACCCTAACCCTAACCCTAACCCTAACCCTAACCCTAACCCTAACCCTAACCCTAACCCTAACCCTAACCCTAACCCTAACCCTAACCCTAACCCTAACCCTAACCCTAACCCTAACCCTAACCCTAACCCTAACCCTAACCCTAACCCTAACCCTAACCCTAACCCTAACCCTAACCCTAACCCTAACCCTAACCCTAACCCTAACCCTAACCCTAACCCTAACCCTAACCCTAACCCTAACCCTAACCCTAACCCTAACCCTAACCCTAACCCTAACCCTAACCCTAACCCTAACCCTAACCCTAACCCTAACCCTAACCCTAACCCTAACCCTAACCCTAACCCTAACCCTAACCCTAACCCTAACCCTAACCCTAACCCTAACCCTAACCCTAACCCTAACCCTAACCCTAACCCTAACCCTAACCCTAACCCTAACCCTAACCCTAACCCTAACCCTAACCCTAACCCTAACCCTAACCCTAACCCTAACCCTAACCCTAACCCTAACCCTAACCCTAACCCTAACCCTAACCCTAACCCTAACCCTAACCCTAACCCTAACCCTAACCCTAACCCTAACCCTAACCCTAACCCTAACCCTAACCCTAACCCTAACCCTAACCCTAACCCTAACCCTAACCCTAACCCTAACCCTAACCCTAACCCTAACCCTAACCCTAACCCTAACCCTAACCCTAACCCTAACCCTAACCCTAACCCTAACCCTAACCCTAACCCTAACCCTAACCCTAACCCTAACCCTAACCCTAACCCTAACCCTAACCCTAACCCTAACCCTAACCCTAACCCTAACCCTAACCCTAACCCTAACCCTAACCCTAACCCTAACCCTAACCCTAACCCTAACCCTAACCCTAACCCTAACCCTAACCCTAACCCTAACCCTAACCCTAACCCTAACCCTAACCCTAACCCTAACCCTAACCCTAACCCTAACCCTAACCCCTAACCCTAACCCTAACCCTAACCCTAACCCTAACCCTAACCCTAACCCTAACCCTAACCCTAACCCTAACCCTAACCCTAACCCTAACCCTAACCCTAACCCTAACCCTAACCCTAACCCTAACCCTAACCCTAACCCTAACCCTAACCCTAACCCTAA
Source organism: Aplochiton taeniatus (assembly GCA_017639675.1). Classification (NCBI taxonomy): domain Eukaryota; kingdom Metazoa; phylum Chordata; class Actinopteri; order Galaxiiformes; family Galaxiidae; genus Aplochiton; species Aplochiton taeniatus. The sequence goes on along the minus strand of CM030185.1, from coordinate 18,780,310 downwards.
CCCTAACCCTAACCCTAACCCTAACCCTAACCCTAACCCTAACCCTAACCCCTAACCCTAACCCTAACCCTAACCCTAACCCTAACCCTAACCCTAACCCTAACCCTAACCCTAACCCTAACCCTAACCCTAACCCTAACCCTAACCCTAACCCTAACCCTAACCCTAACCCTAACCCTAACCCTAACCCTAACCCTAACCCTAACCCTAACCCTAACCCTAACCCTAACCCTAACCCTAACCCTAACCCTAACCCTAACCCTAACCCTAACCCTAACCCTAACCCTAACCCTAACCCTAACCCTAACCCTAACCCTAACCCTAACCCTACCCTAACCCTAACCCTAACCCTAACCCTAACCCTAACCCTAACCCTAACCCTAACCCTAACCCTAACCCTAACCCTAACCCTAACCCTAACCCTAACCCTAACCCTAACCCTAACCC
>CM030185.1:18697363-18769863 GCA_017639675.1 Aplochiton taeniatus | reverse complement strand
GGGGCAGATACAGGCCAGTGCTAACGAGTCCACACAGACATTTTTAACCTAACCTTTTTTCAAAACCTAACCACATACCCAAACCCTGACTCTTAACTCTGAACCTAAAAGGAAACCCTGGGACTGGCCGCAAATGCCTGATCCCCTTGACTACCACCTATGGCCAGCCCTGACTTGTCGGCGGGAGGGGGGTAAAGGGTTAGGGTTAGGGTTAGGGGTTAGGGTTAGGGGTTAGGGTTAGGGTTAGGGTTAACATTAGCAAAGCATTTCTTAAAGTACTGTGTAGATGACATTTCCAAAGCCAAGACAGCAAAGTAAAAAGGTTTAATTTGATGCTACTGGGTACCTTTTTCCCTATCCCCACCCACACTTACCAACTGCGTTGTCATCTTTTTACTGTGCGTGTTAGTTCAGAAAACGTACCTAGAAGAACAAAAGTTTATAAAGTAAGATGTAAATAAACTTCCTTGTGGATAAAGTCCCAGCGAATATTGTGGAAGAGGCCTGGTGTTTGTCCTAAGAATGAATACCTGGATTAGACTGCTGTATCATCAGCCATGCAACAAATATGAAACATTGGAGTCCAAACAGCAAAAGACAAGGAGCACTGTAGTCTATGTCACGTGATTTGTTGTTTTCAGGATAATGAAGGAGGTGCATCATGGATCACTGACCAATAGGAAGCATGTATTTAGTGGTGTTCAGACTATAGACTCTCTGAGGTCTTCATCCCTCAGGCAGCCAGGGATGATGAAGGGAGGAGCATCATGGATCACTGACCAATAGGAAGCATGCATTTAGTGGTGTTCAGACTATAGACTCTCTGAGGTCTTCATCCCTCAGGCGGCCAGGGATGATGAAGGGAGGAGCATCATGGATCACTGACCAATAGGAAGCATGTATTTAGTGGTGCTCAGACTATAGACTCTCTGAGGTCTTCGTCCCTCAGGCAGCCAGGGATGATGAAGGGAGGAGCATCATGGATCACTGACCAAAAGGAAGCATGTATTTTCTATATTTTCTTTCATTTCTACCTAGTTTGCATTTGCTCTCCCTTCTTTGGCCATCACTGCATCAGACGCCCGTCGTCCTCGTTTGTCCGTGCTGCCGCCTGTTTCTACTGACAAACCATACGACAGATAGGATATCTCCTGTGTGGACAATGCTAAAGACAATGCTAATGCCTTAACTGACTTTGAATCAATGGAATTTACATGCAAACAGTGTGGAGGTTAAGTTCATGATATTTGTAGCAGACTTGTTTTTTAAGACTGTAAAAAGGCAATGCCTAACTGTTGCATTACTTTCTCTCTTTACGGAAGTTCCTCCGAACTAAATTCCGGTTCAAATAAATGCGGCCGAATTTCACTGACGAACAAAATATCCATATCCTCCATATCCAAGTTGTCATGATCTAGGTGTATAAGAGCACAGCAAATCTCCCTACATTGAATTACCTACTTTTTGATATACGATACTCAGAACCAGGAAATTTTCTCTTGCTCTCACACAATAATGTTTGTCTAAAATGGTGTAATCACATATTCTCACTCAGAATTATGATATTTTATGCTTTTACAGAATATTATGCCGTTTTAAAAAAAGAAAATACCCTGCTCCTCTTATTGCTTTTAGAATGAAATTTGTTTAAAGCTGGTTAAAAAGGCTGTCGTTTTTCACATTCAGGAAAAGACTCTCTATGATGCAATAGAGAGTAATTTTATAAGCTATTTTTAAACGCTGGTGTTTGATTGCAAAACAAAAAACAATGCTATATGTTAGGTATAGCACCGATATATGATGGAAAAGATATCAAAAGATCGAAAATAGGGGAAGTATACCGTTAAAAGGCTATCTCAATAAGCTTGTCTCAAATAAGGAGGGTAAAGACAATAGTGTGGATATCAAGGAGGATTTATTGTTATCAACATGATTAGTCCTGTTTACATGGCTCACTGTAATCATTTGGACAGGCGGCCATATGAAAGAGTTGTAACACTGAGCAGGTGCCTGGTTTTATTCTCAAAACTATTTTGTTAGGGACAATTTGGATTCTTTGTTCCTCTGATATGCTTCAGTAAAGGAACTCTTTCATGACTCCCTGGCTCTGGGTTGTTACAGTAATGGAACTCTTTCATGAGTACCTGGCTCTGGGTTGTTACAGTAAAGGAACTCTTTCATGACTACCTGGCTCTGGGTTGTTACAGTAAAGGAACTCTTTCATGACTACCTGGCTCTGGGTTGTTACATGCGACAGAGCATAGCCTGACATACGGACAGACAGACAGACAGGAAGACAGATGGACCGACAGACAGACAGAGAGAGACAGACGGACAGGTCGGACAGACAGACAGGAAGACATGCAGTTCTATAGTTAGATAAATATACTGGTAGAATTAGGCAAGAACAGCTTATTGGCTCTCCTACTGAAACTCCTCCCCAATCTCTTCTGTTTCCACAAGTCCTGAGCCGGTGGAGGAGGGGTCTGGGCCGCTGGGGGAGGGGTCTGGGCCGCTGGGGGAGGGGTCTCCTGGCCCCATCCTCTCCTGGGGGCTGAGGGAGGACAGGGAGGAAGGGAGTGATGAACGTAGGGAAGAGGGGGTGGAGTCTTCTGGCTGCTCACTACAGTGCACTCCTTCTTTCTCACTGTCCTCCGCACTCCTAGAGCCTCCAAAGTGGAGGACACCCCTCCCCCTCTGCCCCTCCCTCTCTCTCTGCCCCTCACCCTCTCCCTTCATATCCCTCTCTCTGTGCTCATGGTAGAGTTGGGGGTCCAGGGGGAGGTATGCAGTGCTCAGGTGCCTCAGCTCCAGGTCAAAAGGTGAGGCAGAGCTTTGTTGGGTTTGAGAGTCCCCCCTCTTGCTCTTCCTAGGGTGGGGGGCAGGGTGGGAGGCGGGGGGACCATCTGGTAGCAGGGACTGAATCTTTGGGAGCCAACGCTTCCGTACTCGTCGAGCATTAGTACACATGTCAGCAGCAATCACATTCATCTCGCTCTCCTTAAAGTTGGGAGCAAAGTTTTGACAGTAGACTGGAAAGGGGAGAAGAAAGACAATAAGTTACCACAGGGGGTGGACTGTCATTCCGATATTGTTTTTCAGAACAAACCTTTAATGTCAAAGTTTAAAATCTCTAAATATGGAAACATAATTACAAGGATGTGTCAATATGTGTGAGTTTTCTCACAACCTAACTCTATTAGATCTTAGTGGAGCCTTTGACACTGTGTCACAAATTCCTTCTGTCTAGGCTGCATGACTTGGGTGTTGAGGGCACTGCACTCTCTCTCCTTCAGTCATGCCTCACTAACAGAACTCAGTTTATCTATTTACATGGATGCAAATCTGACACTTCCCCAGTTACACAGGATGTTCCCCAGGGCTCTGTTCTGGGACCCCTCCCTTTTATCATCTAGATTCTTCCACTTGGTCAAATCATTAGGCACTTCAGCATTAACTTCCACTGTTATGTTGATGACACTAAGATTTACATCAGCACTACTTCTCTTGATAACCCATCACTTACCTGTATTGAAAACTGCCTCTCGTCAACTATCTAAAACTCAACAGCAATAAAATATAACTACTAATCGGCACCAAATCTACCCTTAACAAAGTTGGCGATATCTCTCTTAATATCAATGGGACTACAGTCTCCCCCTCCCCTCTTGTCAGGAACCGTGGCATCCTAATGGACTCAACCCTTTCCTTTACTGCTCATATCAGCAACATGGTCAAAATGTCGTTATTCCATTTAAGATACAGACAAAATCTATCTAACATATATGTTGATTCTGTGAAGCATCTTTGAGTCTGAGAAAAGTGCTTTGTAAATAAATGAATTATTATTATTATTAGAGTCTTGCAGTATAGATACTCGATGATTTGATGAAGAACGATTTACAGGCATAAAGTTAATTACTACATTTGTTTGATACCCGAGCATGTGCTTTCAGTTGATGCCTGATTGAAGGATAGATGACAGCAGAAGTGAGCTAGACTGCAGTTTACAGAGTGTGTGTGTGACAGACTTACGTTTAACTGTGTTTAAGACCCGGTTGTCTAACGGCTTTCGACTCGGATCATTGGTGGAGGAGCGGATGCCTGTCCCACAGCTATTGGCCAGTGTGTTTCTATGGATACAATAACACCATCAGTCTTCTTATGTTTCCCTCCTTCCTCTCTCTTGGCTTTCAGGCAGACCTGAAGGAGTTAACCCCAACCCCCTAACCCTGACCCTGACCCTAACGGCAGACCTGAAGGAGTTAACCCCTAACCCAGACCCAGACCCTGACAGGCAGACCTGAAGGTGTTAACCCCAAACCCCTAACCCAGACCCTGACCCTAACGGCAGACCTGAAGGTGTTAACCCCAAACCCCTAACCCAGACCCTAACGGCAGACCTGAAGGTGTTAACCCCAAACCCCTAACCCAGACCTTGACCCTGACGGGCGGACCTGAAGGTGTTAACCCCAAACCCCTAACCCAGACCCTGACGGGCAGACATGAAGGTGTTAAGGCCCCGGTGCACTTCAAGCGAAAGCAAACTTTTCCTGTTTGTTTTGTTATTTTTTGTTTGTTTGCTGAGGCTGTGATAGTATACTTGTTTGTTTTGGATTTGGTAGCACAGCCAGCCTTCAGCAGGGAAACATTTGGCTGTCCGTGTGGTCTCACTTGAACAAGTTGAAAATGTTTGGATAATTTCAAGCTTATTCAGCTAAGCTGATCTCAAAAGTTTTCATTGTTTCCTTCTTAATAAAACTCCAAACTTTTCAAAATGAGTGCTCCTGTATTATCCAAACCAGTCGTCATAGCTACTAGGCTATCTCCCACCACATATTTGCTCCAATCATGACCAAGGATGTTCGCTAAGGTTCGCTTTTGCCTTGTTCGCCGAGCTAGAAAAAATGGGCTGCGAAGCGGCTACGGAAAAAACAATAAAAGCATCGTCTTTTTGCTGATTTTTGTTTGCTTACCCCGCGACATTGACCTGTTTTGCTTTCGCTTGAAGAGCACTGGGGCCTTTGCAGCTAGTACCTGTCAAACCCAAAAGCTTTCAAACATATAACCACACTTAGTCACTGTTTTACTGAGTCATGTCCATTTTGTACAGATTTCCAAACTGTCATTTGGTTCAAATGATTATGTAGAGATTGATATCTAATGGTGGGTTTACACTGGACGTGATGTAGCGACGCTTCCCTTTCGTTCTCTATGGAGCCCCCGCGATATGACGTGCGGTGCGTTATGGGAAGGCAAGCGACCGAAAGCCAAGGGGGAAGTAATGTCAAATATATACAAAAATGTTGAACCCTATACAAATGAAGCGTTCCACAAGCCAATAGGTTTCCAGGATAGCCGGGTTTGGTTGATCTCCCCTGGCTACAGAATAAACCAATTATTAGTTACGCAAAATAATAGTTCGCTGTTGCAATGAAAGAGAAGCTAAGCCATTTTGACCCTCCCTATCATTAATGATTGTAGTCTAATGATCTAAGGATACTGCATGGTGTGAGATAATTAATACCAGATTGCTGTGAAATCATTAAGGCCAGACAGAGAAAGAGGAACAACAGATTAAGCCTGCCGCTGAAACCAAGATCTGAGTCAGGCTTAGAGAACGAAGAACGAAGAAGCGTCCAGTTTAAGAGGTCAACAGGAAACATCTGGTGGCGGTCATGTGGGGTGCAAATGAGTGTGGCGCTAAACTTATATACTAGGAGAGCAGGAGATAGAGGTCAGACTGGCAGAGGGAACTGGGGCGTCACAGTCTTCTCCACTCTCCTTATATTCAGCTTTGCGGGATATGAGCTAAGGTAAACTGCTATTATTACAATAATTGCTTAAAGGTTAATAAACCATATGCGTGTGATAATATACATATACTCTGAGTGAATTAAAATACGTTTTGACTAAACAACTGTCTCCACTTGTGATCCTTCCTCTGGAATAACGGACCCGATGAGAGAGGAGGCCAAAAGGTCTATCTCGACAATGGGAAAGGTTGCCCACCTGCGTGATTGTCCTGGTGAGTTAATAGTTCGTTTCTCAGTTAATTTTATAGCTATCTGCAAGCTAACTTGCGTTTTAAGAGGGGAGGAAAAATCGGTTACCATTATTAGCTTAACAAAAAATGAACAGCATGCAAATCGTTTTGAAATAAGTGTGAGAATAATCTGTATGTTTTCAATTATTTAGAGTATGACTGCGTATAAACTATAGTATAATGTGCGCAGCCAGGAATGTCAACATCCTTCACGAGGTTTTTGCGACCCCCGCCCCCAAGAGACCAAATCGAGTTGAAAGACGTGACGTGAGGCGATGTTGCGACGGCCAGTGGAAACCCACCATAATGTTGTTCTTTACTTTCATACAAGCCAGCATGTCAGAGTGCACTGAGGCTGCCCTGTGAAAAAGGTGTATTAGGAACGTATTTCCCCCTGTATTGTAAAGCATTACCTGCTACTCGCTCAAATGGATTCAAGATGATTTGAGTGAAAATGTTGTGATCAGTAGGCGGCGCTCCTGTGACTGACCTGTCAAAGAAAGTGGCCAGCAGGCGGCGCTGTCGTGACTGACCTGTCAAAGAAAGTGGCCAGTAGGCGGCGCAGCAGGACCTTGTGTTTGATTCCAGCACACAGGTGGCAGTTCATCAGCTGGCCTCTGGTCATGTAAACACCTGATCCTGTGTTGTGTTCAAACCAACACACAGACACCCACACACACAAAAGTTTTGTCATAAAGAGAAAATGCAACAAAAATAAACCCCAATCATTTTTGTACCCCTGAAAAAACTTCAGTGTGAGTGGACCCAGTAGAATAATAACCCCAACCAAGTAGAATAATAACCCTAACCCACTAGAATAATAACCCTAACCCTAACCCAGTAGAATAATAACCCTAACCCAGTAGAATAATAACCCTAACCCTAACCCACTAGAATAATAACCCTAACCCTAACCCAGTAGAATAATAACCCTAACCCTAACCCAGTAGAATAATAACCATAACCCTACCCCAGTAGAATAATAACCCTAACCCTACCCCAGTAGAATAATAACCCTAACCCTAACCCAGTAGAATAATAACCCTAACCCTAACAAAATAGAATAATAACCCTAACCCAGTAGAATAATAACCCTAACCCAGTAGAATAATAACCCTAACCCTAACCCAGTAGAATAATAACCATAACCCACTAGAATAATAACCCTAACCCTAACCCACTAGAATAATAACCCTAACCCTAACCCAGTAGAATAATAACCATAACCCTACCCCAGTAGAATAATAACCCTAACCCACTAGAATAATAACCCTAACCCTAACAAAATAGAATAATAACCCTAACCCACTAGAATAATAACCCTAACCCACTAGAATAATAACCATAACCCTAACCCAGTAGAATAATAACCATAACCCTACCCCAGTAGAATAATAACCCTAACCCACTAGAATAATAACCCTAACCCTAACAAAATAGAATAATAACCCTAACCCAGTAGAATAATAACCCTAACCCAGTAGAATAATAACCCTACCCCAGTAGAATAATAACCCTAACCCACTAGAATAATAACCCTAACCCAGTAGAATAATAACCCTAAACCTAACCCAGTAGAATAATAACCCTAACCCTAACCCAGTAGAATAATAACTCTAACCCTAACCCAGTAGAATAATAACCCTAACCCAGGAGAATAATAACCCTAACCCTAACCCAGTTGAATAATAACCATAACCCTAACCCAGTAGAATAATAACCCTAACCCAGTAGAATAATAACCCTAACCTTAACCCAGTAGAATAATAACCCTAACCCTAACCCAGTAGAATAATAACCCTAACCCAATAGAATAGTGTCTGACTGAACCTCTGTTGTAATCTACTGTCCTGTCTCACGTCCAACCAAATCAACCTGTTGCATTCTACTTTCCTGTCTCCCCTCCAACCAAATCAACCTCTGTTGTATTTTACTTTCCTGTCTCACCTCCGACCGACTCAATCTCTGTTGTATTCTACTCTCCTGTCTCACCTCCAACCAGCTCCACCTTCTCCCCCGGGTCTCCCTCGGTGTAAAGGGTGGGGTGACAGCGATAGCCAATCTGACTGATCAAACTGGCAGGGAGGGCCATAGTGTCTCGGCCTATCAGGACGCAAGGGCGCCGCTCAGTGACCAATGGCAGCGACAGCAGCTCCATCTTCTCCTGGACTGGAGGACAGAGGAGGGATTTCAATAACACAACCAGGAAGTTAGAGACCAATGCTATGATAAGGATAATGCTGATAATATTTGTTGGCTGTCTTCACTACAGACCTGTGTACTGTTATGCGTAATGCTCTTAGAACAATCTGACAAGATGACTTCTCTATTGGTGGCAGTAGAGCACTCTTACTTAACTCAAACAGGAATAGTCTAGACCAATAGCACCAATTATAGTTAACCTAACATAATAGAATATGAAGGTCCATTGTGAAGTAGCTACATCTCTATCCAACAGAACTAGACTTACTCTGGGAGTAAACTACATATATATAAATATATGTATATACATTACTGTGCAAAAGTTTTAGGCAGGTGTGTAAAGTAAGAATGCTTTCAAAAATCAAAGTGTCAATAGTTTGTTTTGATCAATTAACTAAATGCAAAGTAAATGAACAATCTAAATCAAAACAATATTTGCTGTGACCACTTTCTGCTTTCAAATTTTTGCCAGCATTTTTCACATCTGCCTAAAACTTTTGCACAGTACTGTATATAGTACCATTATCTGACTTAATATAATTTTAAAAGGTCAGATTAATTATCTTTATATTAATAGCAATGTTCTGTAGATGTACCAAATCTATATATTATGTGGGCTATACCATTACCCTAACCCTAAAACATTAGCTAGGCTAAAACAGTAACTGGGCTATACCATTACCTGCATTACTTTAGGATGGGCTATACCATTAGCTGACCTATACCATTAACCCCAACCCTAAAACTTTAGCTGGGGTATACGATTAGCTGCATTAATTAAGAATGGGCTATACCATTAGCTGGATTATTTGAGTGGTTGTTGGGATGGGCTATATCATTAGCAGCCTTAAGGTACAGTTGTTGGGATGGGCAATACCATTAGCTGCATTACTTTTGGGGTCGTTGGGATGGGTTATACTATTAGCAGCATTACTGTAAGGGTGGTTGGGATGGGCAATACCATTAGCTGCATTACTTAAGGGGTTGTTGGGATAGGCTATACCATTAGCAGCCTTACAGTAGGGGTTGTTGGGATGAGCTATACCATTAGCAGCCTTACGGTAGGGCTTGTTGGGAAGGGCTATATCATCAGCAGCCTTACAGTAGGGGTTGTTGGGATGGGCTATACCATTAGCAGCCTTACGGTAGGGGTTGTTGGGATGGGCTATACCATTAGCTGCCTTACGGTAGGGGTTGTTGGGAAGGGCTATATCATCAGCAGCCTTACAGTAGGGGTTGTTGGGATGGGCTATACCATTAGCTGCCTTACGGTAGGGGTTGTTGGGATGGGCTATACCATTAGCTGCCTTACGGTAGGGGTTGTTGGGATGGGCTATACCATTAGCTGCCTTACGGTAGGGGTTGTTGGCATGGCCGTAGATCTGCCCGTAGACTCCGTGCGGGCCGCTGCCGTAGAAGTCTTCCTCCAGCTCCTCCTCTGTAGGGTGTGAGGTGGGGCTGTCTGTGGCATGAAGACTGGAGCCGCCTGGGCTAGAGCGCTCTCCAGTGGGCTGGAGGTATGACTGCAGGCCACATGGTACAACATCTGCACTACTGGCCCCAGCCGTCCCACCAGGCCCCAAGTAACACAGAGCACTGCCCCTAGTGGCAGGGAGGCTCCCTGCACCGCCTCGTTCTTCTCTGCCCTCTATGGGAGTGTCTGGGCTCTCCTGTTTGATTCGACTGCAGACCAGCAGCAGCTCCTCAGGAGTGAGGCCTGAGTGGTGCTGTTGTTGCTGTGTGTCATCTCCAGCAGAGGGCGTCTGTGAGTCACAGCAGAGTGGTGAGCTGCTGGATTTCATCATAAGCTCCATGCCTCGCTCCACCACACTCTGGATCTGCAGGTAGCCCGCCGTGTACATCAGAACCAGCTGCTGGCTGGGCGTCATGCTGAGCCGACCCGTGTAGCAGAACGTCAGGATCTGGTGGAAACAGGCCGGCGTCACTGAGGACGGCAGCTCAAACACAGAGTGGGAGGAAGAAGAGGAGGAGGAGGAGGCAGAGCTGAAGAGATCTCTGAAGTAAAGGCTGCTTGCGGCCAGCACGGCCCTGTGAGCCTCAAAGGCCTGTCCCTGCACAAGGATGGACACATCACAGTACTGGCCCCGCAGCCGCTGCTGGTTCAAGCTGCCCAGGACAGAGCTTCCAAAGTCTGGGATCTCCACATCCACTACCTGGGACATGCTGGAGCTTGGGAGGGGGGGTGCTAACGGACGTCTAATGCCTGGGGAGGGTAGGTAGACATGAGGCTGTAGCAGGGGTCACACCACAGAGCTTGGGGGTCACACCACAGTGCCTGGGGGTCACACCAGGCCAGAGTTCAAAGGTCAACAAGGATAAAGAAAGGTTGGGCAGGATGTCAGACCAGATTGACGTCTAAAATGGAGGAGAAGGGTGGAGGGGTAAGATAGGGAGTCAATAGGGAAGGAAGGGGGGCAGGAAGGACAGTGAGGGAAGGAGGGAAGGAAGGGGGAGAGAGAGAAAGAGGGAAGGAGGGCAGGAGGGAGAGAGGGACAGAGACAGAGGGTGAAGGGGTGAGAGGGGAGAGACCGAGGGTGAGAGTAGGGAGAGAGAGGGGCAGAGATTAAAAGTTTTCCATATTAAGAGCAAGCAAAACAGTGATACATATTACACCAATAATACAATTATTAACATAATCTCAACAGTCAAGGGACACAAACAGAGCAACATCATTCCAACACAGACTCAATCAAACCACAGATGAACACTTCTGCTGCTAACACACCTATTATATAACATAGTATCAAACCGTCATGCGAAGCTCCCATGAACCCCTACACACGCAGACAACTCACCCCAGCGCGCACACCTCCTCTCCCCTCAACTGTAAACACTCGCCCAGCTAGAGACGGAAGTGTGTTTCTCACCAGACAGCTCTTCTCCTCTGCATACAGTCTGTGTGTCTGAGGTGGGCAGGAGGCTGGCAAGCAGGCAGGCAGGCAGGCAGGCAGGGTGAGGTCCTCACAATCAATGCATCGTCTAGCGTATGTGTCACAGAGGAAAAGAGGGCAGGCTATAGACACAGCAGACAGAGTGAAGCAGTGGAGGGAGGGAGGAGACGAAAGGAGGAGTCATTTGAGGACAGGGAGAGCTAATGCAGCTAACTGCTCTGCAGAGGGCTGACTGGGTACTGTGGGGAGAGAGAGAAAGAAAGACAGGCAGAGCAAGAGATGGAGAGAGAAGACGAGAGTATTACGCAGCTCATCTGCTAGAGGGAACACACTCAACCAAGGTTGAATTTAAAGGGACCATAGCCGTCAACTGCAGCTCAAACATGCATGGATCAAACATACAGGCTGTCACACACACACACACACACACACACAGTACAGCATGTTATCACTAGTCTTCCTTTCATCAAGTCTGTCTCTCTATCTGCCTGTCTCTCTACTCTGCCTGTCTGACTGTGTGGCATGACTTGGCCAAATGCACAGCGCTGCATTGCAGTCCCCAGCCCAACTTGGCATGCCCAGTACATAGCGTGCATACTGCCTCTATGTGCCAACTAAGACGACACACACACAATCCTGACAACAGTAAGCTCTTTTTTTACAAACCAACCAGCTCTGTAAAGGCTGCATGTAATAAAAAGCCTTGAGTACAGTCAGGAAAAGGGTAGGGGGGAGGAGGTTAGAGGTTACCATGGACACGGGGAGGAGGTTAGAGGTTACCATGGACACGGGGAGGTTAGAGGTTACCATGGACACAGGGAGGTTAGAGGTTACCATGGACACAGGGAGGTTAGAGGTTACCATGGACACAGGGAGATTAGAGGTTAGCACAGACACAGGGAGGTTAGAGGTTACCATGGACACAGGGAGGTTAGAGGTTACCATGGACACAGGGAGCTTAGAGGTAACCATGGACACAGGGAGGAGGTTAGAGGTTACCATGGACACAGGGAGGAGGTTAAAGGTTACCATGGACACAGGGAGGAGGTTAGAGGTTACCATGGACACAGGGAGGAGGTTAGAGGATACCATGGACACAGGGAGGAGGTTAGAGGTTACCATGGACACAGGGAGGAGGTTAGAGGTTACCATGGACACAGGGAGGAGGTTGGAGGTTACCATGGACACAGGGAGGAGGTTAGAGGACACCATGGACAAAGGGAGGAGGTTAGAGGTTACCATGGACACAGGGAGGAGGTTAGAGGTTACCATGGACACAGGGAGGAGGTTAGAGGATACCATGGACACAGGGAGGAGGTTGGAGGTTACCATGGACACGGAGGAGGTTAGAGGATACCATGGACACAGGGAGGAGGTTAGAGGTTACCATGGACACAGGGAGGAGGTTAGAGGATACCATGGACACAGGGAGGAGGTTAGAGGTTACCATGGACACAGGGAGGAGGTTAGAGGATACCATGGACACAGGGAGGAGGTTAGAGGTTACCATGGACACAGGGAGGAGGTTAGAGGTTACCATGGACACAGGGAGGTGGTTAGAGGATACCATGGACACAGGGAGGAGGTTAGAGGTTACCATGGACACAGGGAGGAGGTTAGAGGTTACCATGGACACAGGGAGGAGGTCAGAGGTTACCATGGACACAGGGAGGTTAGAGGTTACCATAGAAACGGGGAGGAGGTTGGAGGTTACCATGGACACAGGGAGGAGGTTAGAGATTACCATGGACTGTCTGTGTGTATCATATAACATTACAGAGTGACTTTGTATCTTATAACACTACAGAGTGACTGTCTGTGTGTATCTTATGTGTGTGTATATACATACACTCACCGGCCACAAGTTACACCTTGCCTTTACCGGATAAGACCCCCTTTTGCCATTAGAACTGCCTTAATTCTTCATGGCAAGATTCAACAAGGGGCTGTAAACATTCCTCAGGGATTGTGGTTCATATGGACATGATAGCATCACGCTGTTGCTGCATGTTTGTCGGCTGCACATCCATGATGTGGATCTCCCGTTCCACCACATCCCAAAGGTGCTCTGTTGGATTGAGACCATGATGTGGATCTCCCATTCCACCACATCCCAAAGGTGCTCTGTTGGATTGAGATCATGATGTGGATCTCCCATTCCACCACATCCCAAAGGTGCTCTGTTGGATTGAGATCTGGTGACTGTGGAGACCATTTGAGAAACATGAACTCATTGCCATCTTCAAGAAACCAGTTTGAGATGATTTGAGCTTTGTGACATGGCACGCTATCCTGCTGGAGGAAGCCATGAGAAGATGGGTACACTGTGGTCATAAAGGGATGGACATGGTCAGCAACAACACTCAGGCAGGCTGTGGCATTTAAACAATGCTCAATTGATACTACGGGACCCAAAGTGTGCCAAGAAAATATCCCCCACATCATTACACCCCCACCAGTCCGAACCGTTGATACATGGCAGGATGGATCCATGCTTATATGTTGTTTATGCCAAATTCTGACCATATCATCTAAATATTGCAGCAGAAATGAAAGACTCATCAGACCAAGCAACGTTTTCCCAATCTTCTATTATCCAATTTTGTTGAACCTGTGCAAAGTGTAGCCTCATTTTCCTGTTCTCAGCTAACAGGAGTGGTACCCCGTGTGGTCTTCTGCTACTGTAGCCCATCTGCTTCAAGGTTTGACGTGTTGTCCTGGTCCTCTGGTCCTCTGGTCCTCGGCGCCTCAGCTAACAGGAGTGGTACCCCGTGTGGTCTTCTGCTACTGTAGCCCATCTGCTTCAAGGTTTGACATGTTGTGCGTTCAGAGATGCTCTTCTGCATACCTCTGTTGTAACGACTGGATATTTGGGTTACTGTTGCCTTTCTATCAGCTCGAACCAGTCTGGTCATTCTCCTCTGACCTCTACCATCAACAAAGCATTTTCACCCAGAGAATTGCTACTCACTGGATATTTTCTCTTTTTGGACCATTTTTTGTCAACCCGGATGGCTGTGCGTGAAACTCCCAATAGATCAGCAGTTTCTGAAATACTCATACCAGCCCGTCTGGCACCAGCAACCATGCCACGTTCAAAGTCACTTAAATCTCCTTTCTTCCCCCATTCTAATGTTTGATTTGAACTTCAGCAGATCGTCTGGATCATGTCTACAGGCCTTAAAATGCATTGATTTGCTGCCACGTGATTGGCGGATTAGATATTTGCGTTAACAAGCAGTTGAACAGGTGTACCTAATAAAGCGGCCAGTGATGATATAGATATATACATGTATATATTGTATATATTAGTCAGGGTTATGAACAAATTCACCAGCAGTAAAATGGAATCAGGTCAATCTGAACTCACATCACCTGCAGCATTGTAAAATGGAATCAGGCCATTCTAAACTCACTTCACCTGCAGCATTGTAAAATGGAATCAGGCCATTCTGAACACACATCACCTGCAGCATTGTGAAATGGAATCAGGCCATTCTGAACACAGATCACCTGCACCATTGTCAAATGGAATCAGGCCATTCTGAACACAACTCACCTGCAGCATTGTCAAATGGAATCAGGCCATTCTGAACACAGACCAACTGCAGCTATGTAAAATGGAATCAGGCCATTCTGAACACAGAATCACCCTAAACCCACACTCAATTCACACATTTACTAAGAAAATGGCTCGAAATATTAATATAATAGAATCCAGGCCTCAGAGAGATGGTACAGAGAGATGGTAAACAGGTAAATGATGAGCATACCATATAAATTACAACCATATAGGTGAAATACAAATGTTGTTGATCATTATTGATACAGTAAACTGTTAGCTGGTTAAATTGAAATTGTAAGCTCTTTATTTAGAAGACTAATTACAATACTTTATTAAAAAGAATCTGTCATGGTTACCTCAAAAAACAAAGCAAAATGTTATGGCAATGTATTACTTAGATAGGTTATCCACAAAAGTACATATGTGCTCTCCAGAGAACATCCAACAACATGGACAAAGTACATATGTGCCCTTCATATAACATGCAACAACATGTTCAAAGTACACATGTGCCCCTCAGCGAACATGCAGAGAACACGCACAGGACAGTTGGTTTTGGGTCAGGCCAAAACGTATATGTATGATCTGTCACAGAGAGTAGGTAGGTAGGTAGGTAGGTAGGTAGGGGAGAGCTAGGAAGAGGTTGAAGGTTTCCATCCCGAACGGCCTAGCTAAGGTGGTATGTTATTCTATGTCTGTATCTGTTGCAACAAATACAATGTTTATTCAACCCTCATCCATTTCTGTGTCTGTTGTCCTCATTTTCTTACGTCGTGTGTGCATGGTCATATTCGGATCCACGACAAAACCATTTAATGCAAAAGAACACTTTTATAAACATTAAACACAACTAAAAGGTTCTACAGCTACAGCAGACACTATGTGCTCTATGCCAAAACTGACATACATTTATTCGACCTAAAACCAAATATGGCTGTTCAAATCAGATTTTAAGGACGTAATTCTGTATTTATTTTCAGATCGCCAACCTAAAAGGTTTGCTATATGCCATAAATCAATAACACATTTCCAACTAACAAAACAGCTTGACATCATAACCCCTATTCCCCGCAAAAAAAAAAATGTAGACTTAAAATGTTCCATTTCCATATAGGCCCTGCAATAAATCCAATATACCAAACACGTTACACCTCAGGAAGTTTCTAAAAGGCCAATTCAGACTTGACCTTCATCTGACGAAGGCTTTGAGAGGGTTTCACTGAATTGGTCTAAAACTATTCCCAAATAATAGTGTAATCATTAATTTGGTTTGACTTTCTTATACCAACTTCACATATTTCAAGAACAATATAAAATAATTGTTCATCCAAGCCCCTAATTTACTTTCTGAATAACAGTAGTTTATCATTGAAAAATAATTTGGCACAGATTACAAGTGCAATTACAAAGTAGTCATTTTGGATGTCCTTGGGTCATTTTCCTACTGTTCTGGATCCTCCTAGTAAGAAACCATATTCTGTAGCATTAAAGGATGTTGTACTTTCGAAAAAAGATTAGCATACTAGCCAAGTGAATGCTTTAATTATGGAAATAAGCTATTTGTGTGGTTAATGTAATATCATTTAGTATTTTGTTCCCTCAACAAATCATAAAATGTAACTCGTAATCTTAAAAATGCCAGCTGACATGCAAGAGTGAACAATGATACCTGTAACTGTCAGCCTTGGAGGACACATTGTAATTGAATAACAATTCACCTTTCATCTCGGAATAACTTACAGAACCAGGTACCGTCCAATGAGAACATCAGGGATCTGATTCGGGCAGTGTTACTGGTTGATGAAACAAGAGCAGAAACAAGGATCTTAGTTTGAGTCTCACTGAGCTGTCACCACTTCCAATGGGCTGGGTAACCCTAACAACAGGCTGGGTAACCCTAGCAACAGGGTGGGTAACTAACACTTCCTACAGCTTCTTCTACAACTAAAAACCAAAGTAGTCAACCATATCCATGTTGTTGATATCAATGCATCCTGTTTAGAAATAATTAGGAGTTTTCACAGCAACTTTTCAAGTAAACATACACTAATAAATACCAGTCTCCTTTCAGTCTCCTGGTAGGAAAAACAGACATCCACCTCTAGGTGTGGAATAGCGTCTGTGTGTGTGTGTGTGTGTGTGGGGGGGGGGGCTTTGTCCTCCAGTCAGGCCAAACTGAATAAGGTCCATAGGTGGTTGTGCTGGCCGACCCTCCATACCCCGCTCATCTCTAGTCTCTGTTCCAGAGGAGGATTCATTGTTTGGGTAATGTGGGTCAGCGAGTCTGGTTCAGAGCTTATACGTATGGCTTGTTGTAGCGGACTCTCCAGCGCCGCGAGCGAAGTCTAAAGAAGAAGAAGAGGAGCATGAGGAAGAGGCAGGAGCAGACGTAGAGCACCACACAGAGGCTCATGTCAACACTGGAGAAGCCAAGGCCCAGGAAGGTCACCCCAGCCCCCGCACCAGAACCAGCAGGAGATCTGACCTCTGACCTCCCTGCTACCTCCTCCTCCGGTGTCTCACGGCCCTGCTGCTGGTCCCCCCCTGCTCCTCCATCCTCCACCTTTGGCTGTGGAGCGCCCCCTGCTGGTGGAGGGAGAGCATGGGTGGGGAGCAGGGCGTATCTGGGGGACAGGTTGGAGGCTCCGTAGTGCTGCTTCAGGAACTCCAGGACCTTGAAACCAAAACAAGACGCATCATGTACTAAAACCACAAGAAGACAGAGCAAGTCTAGATAACCAAGCTTTTGAAGAAAGGAAAAAATCAATATCAGCATGTTCCAAGCAGGAAAAAGATTCAAACGGAAAGTATGAAAATCAAACAATCAGGCAAGACATGCATTTCTAAAGGAAGAGAGGGGAGGTGTTCCCTCCTTCATTACCTTGTCTTCATTCCAGACATGCATTTCTAAAGGAAGAGAGGGGAGGTGTTCCCTCCTCCATTACCTTGTCTTCATTCCAGACATGCATTTCTAAAGGAAGAGAGGGGAGGTGTTCCCTCCTCCATTACCTTGTCTTCATTCCAGACATGCATTTCTAAAGGAAGAGAGGGGAGGTGTTCCCTCCTCCATTACCTTGTCTTCATTCCAGACATGCATTTCTAAAGGAAGAGAGGGGAGGTGTTCCCTCCTCCATTACCTTGTCTTCATTCCAGACATGTATTTCTAAAGGAAGAGAGGGGAGGTGTTCCCTCCTCCATTACCTTGTCTTCATTCCAGACATGCATTTCTAAAGGAAGAGAGGGGAGGTGTTCCCTCCTTCATTACCTTGTCTTCATTCCAGACGTGCACGCCCTCCTTCTCCTCGTGGCAGGCCGGGCAAAGGTCAGGGCTAGGCCAGGGGCTCTTAGGGAACTGGGGGTCTTCACTCAGAGAGCCTAGGGTTAGGGGTTAAGATTAGGGTAACGCAAAGAAGACCTAACCATTCCCACCTAGCCCTAGCCCTAACGCAAAGAAGACCTAACCATTCCCACCTAGCCCTAGCCCTAACCCTAATGCAAAGAAGACCTAACCATTCCCACCTAGCCCTAACCCTAACGCAAAGAAGACCTAACCATTCCCACCTAGCCCTAGCCCTAACCTTAACGAGAAGAAGATCTAACCATTCCCACCTAGCCCAAACCCTAACGCAAAGGCCTAACCATTCCCATCTAACCCTAACCTTAACGCAAATACCTAACCATTTCCAACTAGCCCTAACCTTAACGCAAAGAAGACCTAACCATTCCCATTTAACCCTAACCTTAACGCAAATACCTAACCATTCCCACCTAGCCCTAACCTTAACGCAAAGAAGACCTAACCATTCCCATCTAACCCTAACCTTAACGCAGAGACCTAACCATTCCCACCTAGCCCTAACCTTAACGCAAAGAAAACCTAACCATTCCCACCTAGCCCTAACGCAAAGAAGACCTAACCATTCCCACCTAGCCCTAAAGTAGAGACATCCTCACTTGAACCTAACCCTAACCAGTCAGTCTGCTGTTGCCTCAGTTACATACTAACAGTAAACCTAGCACCCAGTCGCTGTTGCCCTGGTTACGTACTAACAGTAAACCTAGCACCCAGTCTGCTGTTGCCTGGTGACGTACTAACAGTAAACCTACCACCCAGTCTGCTGTTGCCCCGGTTACGTACTAACAGTAAACCTTGCACTCTGCTGTTGCCCCGGTTACATACTAACAGTAAACCTAGCACCCAGTCTGCTGTTGCCTGGTGACGTACTAACAGTTAATCCTACCAGCCAGTCTGCTGTTGCCTGGTGACGTACTAACAGTAAACCTACCAGCCAGTCTGCTGTTGCCCCGGTTACGTACTAACAGTAGACCTACCAGCCAGTCTGCTGTTGCCCCGGTTACGTACTAACAGTAAACCTACCAGCCAGTCTGCTGTTGCCCCGGTTACGTACTAACAGTAAACCTACCAGCCAGTCTGCTGTTGCCCCGGTTACGTACTAACAGTAAACCTACCAGCCAGTCTGCTGTTGCCCCGGTTACGTACTAACAGTAAACCTACCAGCCAGTCTGCTGTTGCCCCGGTTACGTACTAACAGTAAACCTAGCACCCAGTCTGCTGTTGCCTGGTGACGTACTAACAGTTAATCCTACCAGCCAGTCTGCTGTTGCCCCGGTTACGTACTAACAGTAAACCTACCAGCCAGTCTGCTGTTGCCCCGGTTACGTACTAACAGTAAACCTACCAGCCAGTCTGCTGTTGCCCCGGTTACGTACTAACAGTAAACCTACCAGCCAGTCTGCTGTTGCCCCGGTTACGTACTAACAGTAAACCTACCAGCCAGTCTGCTGTTGCCCCGGTTACGTACTAACAGTAAACCTACCAGCCAGTCTGCTGTTGACCCGGTTACGTACTAACAGTAAACCTACCAGCCAGTCTGCTGTTGCCCCGGTTACGTACTAACAGTAAACCTACCAGCCAGTCTGCTGTTGACCCGGTTGTGATTCCTCCACAGCCACAGCACCGCCTGGTCAGGCGTCTTCACCTGAGGCAGAGACTCGGCAGCCATCTCCTCAAAATGGCGTCCACACTCCTGGCAGCCAAAGAAAGTTCCAATGTATCTCCTCATGGTCTGGAGTACGGCCTGGGGGTCGTCTTCCAAGGCTGGGGGGACAGAACGCAGCCTTGACCATCTGGCAGTCCTCTGGTTATACAATGCCTGACTGGTGTGTGTGTGTGTGTGTGTGTGGTACCAGGGATAGAGTTAGTCTAACTCTGTGAGTGTGTGTGGTACCAGGGTTAGAGTAAAGGTCATTACACACCAGGGACGTAACTAATAAACAACACGAAAACTATTCACATCTAACGCGACGCGAATGTTTGCATGTCCAGGAGCCACAGAGACAGATGTGGGGGTTTTCTCTTCGTAATTCGTGTCTGAAATGCGATAAGTGCATGACATTAGAACACGTCATGCCAGCTCAACAACAGAGACGGACACACATAAGAAGTGGCCTATAGGCTCGCATGTTGTGGGCCCAGCTTTGCCGTAACCTAAGCTACTTAAATCTGCTACTAGAGAAAAACAGAGTCTCTCTCTACTATCAGGATGAAGTTACCTTGGTCTATGAGTTCTATTTCTAGAGAGTCAAACACTATTTGAAAAGTGTATACTGATGACGGGGTAGCCTATATACATATACATATACAGTTGACACCAGAATATCCAGCCACGCACAATGTACATGGATCCTGATACTGACAGAGAAGCTGCTAAAACAATTATTCATTACCAATTATTTTATAAGGTTGTGACACACTTCGGCAAACATGATTGGTTTATGTTTTTATTCGCCTTGCAAAAATCAACATTGATCCTACAAAATAAAAAATAAAAATAAAAAAGCTACAAAAACAAACAAACATGCGAAATGATCCAAAACGTCCCCAGTGTGTAAGGAGCTTTAGCTCAGGGTGTGTGTGTGTGTGTGTGTGTGTGTGTGTGTGTGTGTGTGTGTGAGGGGTACCAGGGTCAGAGTTTGTCTGACTCAGGGTGGGTGGGTGTGTGTGTGTGTGTGACCAGGGTCAGAGTTCGTCTGACTCAAGGTGTGTGTATGTGTGTGTGTGTGTGTGTGGTACCAGGGTCAGAGTACGTCTGACTCAGGGTGTGTGTGTGTGTGTGTGTGTGTGTGTGTGTGTGGAACCAGGGTCAGAGTTCGTCAAACTCAGGGTGTGAGTGTGTCTGTGTGTGGTACCAGGGTCAAAGTTAGTCTGACTCAGGGTGCGTGTGTGGTACCAGGGTCAGAGTTCGCCTGACTCATCGTGTGTGTGTGTGTGGTACCAGGGTTAGAGTTAGACTTACTGTGTGTGTGTGTGTGTGTGTGTGTGTGTGTGTGTGTGTGTGTGTGTATGTGTGTGTGTGTGTGTGTGTGCGGTACCGGTGTTGGACAGGGCGTTGGGTTGGCGGGCCGCCTGCACAGTGAGAACGTGGAACAGAGTCCAGAGGGAACATGGGTAACCTCTTAGCCCCGCCCTGCTACCCTGGCAACCAACCCAGCGGAGTTCCCCGCCCAGGAACAGACCTGAGATCTGTGAGCAGAGGATACTACTATTACACTGTAAACACACATACCAGACCTGAGATCTTTGAGCAGAGGATACTATAATTACACTGTAAACACACATACCAGACCTGAGATCTTTGAGCAGAAGATACTATAATTACGCTGTAAACACACATACCAGACCTGAGATCTGTGAGCAGAGGATACTATTATTACACTGTAAACACACATACCAGACCTGAGATCTGTGAGCAGAGGATACTACTATTAAACTGTAAACACACATACCAGACCTGAGATCTGTGAGCAGAGGACACTCACCCTCATCTTGTTGTTGACCAGGTCTAAGATGGCGTGGTAAGGGAGGCTGTCCAGAGGGAGACTGAGCAGCCATTCCAACAAGGTCTCCAGCAGCTTCACCACTGACTGGCGGCCTGGATAGAGCTGGGACCAGCACAGGGTATATATCCATCAAATAATATTATATATAAATATATACACACAGTACTGTGCAAAAGCCCTGTGATAGACTGGCGTCCTGTCCAGGGTGTACCCTGCCTTACGCCCTGTGTTGGCTGGGATAGGCTCCAGCCCCCCCGCGACCCTGTAAAACAGGATAGGCGGTAGAAGATGAGAGAGAGTACTGTGCAAAAGTTTTAGGCAGGTGTGTAAAGTAAGAACGCTTTCAAAAATCGAAGTGTTAATAGTTTGTTTTGATCTAAATGCAAAGTGAATGAACAAATGAACAATCTAAATCAAATCAATATTTGCTGTGACCACTCTTTGCTTTAACATTTTTGCCAGCCTTCTTTCACTCCTGCCTAAAACTTTTGCTCAGTACTGTGTGTGTGTGTGTATATATATATATATATATATATATATATATCATCATTATCTAATCTGTTATGAATACATCCAGGTTATATCCACCATAATCTGTTATGAATACACCCAGGTTACACCCACCATAATCTGTTATGAATACACCCCGGTTATATCCTAATCATAACCTAATCTGTTATGAAGAAGCACCAGTCATGTTAAGTGACTTTCATTTGTCAGCGCTGAGTCACTCAGTTAACCTTACGTTGCCCTTAGTATCATAGCCTAGTAACCTTAGACGCTGTACTCTCAGGTACAAAATTCACCAAAAATAAGCAAAACAATGACATGTTCACAGAATAATGTAGACTAATTAAGAATAATTAAGAAAGTATAAGAGCTGAAGTAGCTCCTTTGATCTCTTCAGGGATCATGTCAAAGTGCCTGAGAATGTTTATTTAGCTGCTCAGTTTAAAAAAATGTTTTAGGATTCTGGGCCTGAGAATGTTTATTGAGCTGCTCAGTTTAAAAAAATGTTTTAGGATTCTGGTCCCCTCCCACCATTACTAGACCCTAACCCCTAACCAACACATCCCCACCTAGCCAACAGATTGGACTACCCTAACCACCACAACCCCACTTTAACTAGATCCTAACCCTAACCAGCACATCCCCACCTTAACTAGACCCTAACCCTAACCACCACATCCCCACCTTAACTAGAGCCTAACCCTAACCAGCACATCCCCACCTTAACTAGACCCTAACTCTAACCAGCACATCCCCACCTTAACTAGACCCTAACTCTAACCAGCACATCCCCACCTTAACTAGACCCTAACCCTAACCACCACATCCCCACCTTAACTAGATCCTAACCCTAACCCCCACCTTAACCAATACCATAACCTAACCACCACTTCAGCCAACAGACTAGACTACCCTAACCACCATTCCAAGGTGGTTAGAGGTTCTACCTCTAACTTAGAGCGAAGGAATTTGTTGATGATCAAATGTGTGTTGTGTTGGTTACCTTGGCAACTACGGTGACAAAATCTTTGAAAGTCTTTAGCTCCTCCCCCTCCAGGGTGTGGTGTGTGGCTAGCTCCACCCTCAGCAGATAGTGAAGAGCTGATTCCAGATCAGACATGTACACTGTAGTCCTGTGAGTATTACACAGCGGATAGTGAAGAGCTGATTCCAGATCAGACATGTGCACTGTAGTCCTGTGAGTATTACTCAGCGGATAGTGAAGAGCTGATTCCAGATCAGACATGTACACTGTAGTCCTGTGAGTATTACTCAGTGGATAGTGAAGAGCTGATTCCAGATCAGACATGTACACTGTAGTCCTGTGAGTATTACTCAGTGGATAGTGAAGAGCTGATTCCAGATCAGACATGTACACTGTAGTCCTGTGAGTATTACACAGCGGATAGTGAAGAGCTGATTCCAGATCAGACATGTGCACTGTAGTCCTGTGAGTATTACACAGCGGATAGTGAAGAGCTGATTCCAGATCAGACATGTGCACTGTAGTCCTGTGAGTATTACTCAGCGGATAGTGAAGAGCTGATTCCAGATCAGACATGTACACTGTAGTCCTGTGAGTATTACTCAGTGGATAGTGAAGAGCTGATTCCAGATCAGACATGTACACTGTAGTCCTGTGAGTATTACACAGCGGATAGTGAAGAGCTGATTCCAGATCAGACATGTACACTGTAGTCCTGTGAGTATTACTCAGTGTATAGTGAAGAGCTGATTCCAGATCAGACAGATAAACCTTTGAACCTGCACACAACATAACCTTTGACCTTTGATAAAGTACTTTAGAAACAAAGGTTTAATGTCAATAGTAATACTAGGATAATCAGAGAAATTTTACGCTTAGGGAGTAGTAAGGTTTTCCATTTCCCAAGCAAACAATTGAACTGATGTCAAGCTAATCACATACAGGAGGACCTACCACATCAAGTTGTCAATCAATTTCAAAGGTTTCCACGTATCTCTGTTCCATAAGTTATATCAGTTCTGGATTTGAACCAAAAAGCAAATCCATGAGATCTAATAAATGTATTGATGAGTCATTGGAAATGACTAATGGACCAATGTTAGATCTGTCCTTATGTTGTTTCTGTAAGCTAGCCTAGCCTTTAGAGAGGGGTGTTGTGGTATTTCAAAGAGCTAGTCGCTAGAATGACCCCAGTACATTTAGTGGAACAGAACCCAACAAGTGAGTTCTACCGTACCCAAAGCCAGCTCCGTTAGAGTAACCATTTTATTGAACGTTATCACGGAGCAGGAAAGGAGGGAGTTCTGTTACGATCACCAAGAGAGAAGAGAATACGCAAACCACTGAGTTAGTAGCCAGCCCACACACCTGCCACCATTATGTCTCAGGCAATACTGACCTATCAAAGTCTCTCCATTCCTCCTCAGGCTGCTGACCCTGCTGTATCTCCTGAAGCGCCCCCGTCTGGACAACGCCAGTACTGCTCCTCCGATGGACACCAGGAAGCAGCTTCAGGAAGGAGGAAAAGAAGAAACGCAACCTCTTCTGACTGGAGGAGAGAAGAGAAGGACAGGAAGACAAGGAGACACAGTCATGAATGTTAACCTTTTTTAAAGGGTAGAATGTCGTGTCAGAAACCGAGCAGAGCTTCAAAGTCGTGGTCAACTCACACGTGCAGATGTGTGTGTGTTCCATTGGGCTGCAGAAGGTAGGCTGAGGGGAAGGCTGTTATTCCTAATTTGTCCACAAGAGGGAGATCTGAAGAGAGTGCCCTCCTCACTACTACACCAGTGTACTGCAGCAGGTCCAGAATCACCTACAACACGCACGCACGCACGCACGCACACTTCTATCACAGATCATTACAACAACTTCATGTTCTGTTAAAAGGCTCATGCATAAGGTCTTCAAAGTCTTTAATGGACTTTTTCAAATAAACACATAAGAGATGTCAGTGTGTGTTTGACGCTGCTACCTCCCGCCCCACATATGAGTCGGGTTCCTCCACGATAATGGCAGTGTACTGTTGGGACTTGTGACCCATTAAGGCCAGCAGCTCAGAAGAACTGGAGAGACAGGAGAAGCACAGATAAAAACACATTTAGTCGGCTATGTTAAAACAGCTGGGACATTTCCAAAGGATCAGTGACCAACCCTGAGCCTGGAGCCACACTCTTGAAGTGATAGTTCAACATTTAGGAAAATAAGATATGCCCCAACTTACCCATCGTCAGACCAGATGATTGATATGAATTTTATGTCTGTATGTTATGTGGTTGTCCGAAAAGTAGTCTAGCGAAAGAGTAAGCTCGAGTTAACCGTTAGCATGGCTCCCAAAAGTGACTAAATACTCCTTCAAACATTTCAAAGCTGTTCTATATCTTTCTGTATTTTGCAAGTGTCGAAATGCAAATCTAAAAGCAAGACATTGTTATTACATATATTGTCAATATATATATAGTGCTGTGAAAAAGTTTTTGCCCCCTTCCCGATTTCTTCTGTTTGTATATTTGTCACTCTTCAATGTTCCAGATCAGGAAACTAATTGTCATGTGAGACAAAGACATCCCAAGTAAACACAAAATGCAGTTTAAGTGATCATTTCATTAATTGAAGGGAAAAAGCTATCCAACTCCACCTGGCCCTATGTGAAAAAGTAATTGCCCCCTCAGTCACTCAATCAACCAATTACCAAATATAATTGATAATTGGGTTCAATGTCACTACATACATCCAGGCATGATAACAGCCTATTGACTCTAAACATCACTTAAATAGAACCTGTCTGGCAATGTGGAGCAGGCTACAAGGTCTCCAAAAGCAGCACATGATGCCGTGATGTGAAGAAATTGAGGAACAGATGAGAAAGAAAGTCATTGACATACATCAGTCTGGAAAGGGTTACAAAGCCTCTAAGGCTCTGGGAGTCCAGTGAACCACGGTGAGAGCCATTATCTACAAATGGAGGAAACATGGAACAGTGGTGAACCTTCCCAGGAGTGGCCGGCCGACCAAATTCCTCCAGGAGCGCATCGAAGACTCATCCCGGAGGTCACATAAGAACCCAGACCAACATCTAAAGAACTGCAGGCCGCACTTGCCTCGGTTAAGGTCAGTGTTCATGATTCCACACTAAGAAAGAGACTGGCCAAAAATGGCATCCATGGGAGAGTTCCTAGGCAAAAACCACTGCTGACCAAAACGAACACAAAGGCTCGTCTCACATTTTCCAAAAAACATCTTGATGACCCCCCAAGACTTTTGTGAAAATATTCTGTGGACTGATGAGTCGAAATTGGAACTCTTTGGAAGACATGTTTCCCGTTAGATCTGCCGTAAATCAAACACAGCGTTCCACAATAAGAACATCATACCAACAGTTAAGCACGGTGGTGGTAGTGTTATGGTCTGGGGCTGCTTTGCTGCTCCAGGACCTGGGTGACTTGCCATAATTGATGGAACCATGAATTCTGCTGCACTGAACATTTAATTGGGACAAATACACAAACATAGAAGAAATCGGGAAGGGGGCAAAAAAGGTTTTCACAGCACGGTATGTCTATGGTCACCACTCTACTTGAGATGTTAGGTCCCCCAACCTACCAGATACAAGGTGACACAAAAGTTCTGCATTGCAATAGCTCCAACCGTCTATCTGTTTCAATAACTTCGTCTTACTTTTAGATTTTCCTTTTAACACGTGCGAAATACAGAAGGTATAACATGTAAATTATACAGCTTTGGATTTTGGTAATGATCTACTTGGAGCCATGCTAACGGTTACCTCAAGCTTACTGTTCTGCAAGGCTACTCTTCCGACAACCACGTAACTAACTCAATACTGGACGTACGGACATAAAATTGATATCAATAATCTCGTCTGACTAGGGATAAGTTGGGGCATATCTTGTTTTCCAAAATGTTGAACTATCACTTTAAGGTAGGGTTTGTCCCAATAAACTACATTGCGCGCACACACACACACACACACACACACACACACACACACACACACTAAACAGATTGGGTTAGTCCTAATAGACTACATAGCACCAAACACACACACACACACACACACACACACACACACACACACACACACACACACACACACACACACACACACAGTTAGGGTCAGGGTTCAGGTGTTGGTTCAATGTGGTACCGGTAGGGCCCTAGAGGTGGACACATGTCCGGCCAGTTGACTGAGGTGTGGTTCTGAAGCACATTCACCATCAGCTGCCTAACTGTCTGAAGCCCTCTGTCTGCTCCTAGAAGGTTAGACAAGAGAGAGACAGCATGAGAGAGAGAGACAGCATGAGAGAGAGAGAGAGAGAGAGACGGCATGAGACAGCATGAGAGAGAGAGACAGCATGAGAGAGAGGGCATGAGAGAGCGACAGCATGAGAGAGAGAGAGAGACAGCATGAGAGAGAGAGAGAAAGAGAGAGACACCATGAGAGAGAGACACCATGAGAGAGAGAGACAGCATGAGAGAGAGAGAGAGAGAGAGACGGCATGAGAGAGAGAGAGAGCATGAGAGAGAATGAGAGCATGAGAGAGAGAGAGACATGAGAGGGAGACGGCATGAGAGAGAGAGAGAGACAGCACGAGGGAGAGAGAGATACAGCATGAGAGAGAGAGACAGCATGAGAGAGAGAGAGACAGCATGAGAGAGAGCAACGGCATGAGAGAGAGAGAGACGGCATGAGAGTGTGTAATGGACATTTTCAGGTTTATGCAGAAAACAACCCATTGAAGGAGGTGAGACTTCAGGTAATTATCAAAATACAATTTTATTAATGAGTACAGAGAGCAAGTCTGTACACAGAGAAATTACACCAGTGAGTTCACTCCACTGACAACGAAATGTATCATTACATTTTTTAGGTAGGTTATCTCTTAGTTTATTTCAAGAATACATTTCTTTTTTATTTAGATCATGTTTGTTCATTTAAAAGCAACACTATCCTTTACAGCGTAATTCGTTTTTAAAGCATTTTGAAATGCCTGCAAAGGGTGTGCCACATTTTATTTAACAGCATACTTTCAGGTTTATTACGGATGTGCGCAATAATTAAACAATTAAACGTTGATATAATAAACGAGCGACCGTTACTAATGTTACATTTTTATTAAAAATAATTCATGAAGGAAACATAACACATTGGCATGTTCGCTCTGCAGCACTCAAGTTAAACCAGCAATGTGGAAAGTGGGACTGATGGGATCTCATCAAACTAGCCAGGTTTGGCAGTGGGATGTATTGATTGTCCAGAAAATGGGAATAAGGTTGTATGTAGACTCAGGCTGTTAGAATGAACTGGCAAATAACCACTCGACCAGGGTAATGCGTAACCATCTTCAGCACAGGCATGTGGACATTAACCTGCAAGGAGAGCAGGCTGCTAGTGCTAGCCCAACTCGGAAAATCCATAAGACATTGTTTACAGGCCCAACTAAGTTATAGAAGAATGTGATTTAGGTTTTCAAATTGCTCGTGATATACGCAATATTTTTTGGGACAATGTTTAACCTTAAAGATTGTGCAAAATTACTGTTTTTATGAGTCTTTTCTTAATTTTAGACTAAATTTCCTTTAGACGGCAGGCAAATGAATCGTTAGGAACATCTCTACTGCGTATTTATTTACAACTGCAACAAGTTTTTAGCTTCATATTAGTTTGGAAATTCTCTAACCTAGCTCGGCCAGGGGAATTTCACTAGAAGCTAGCTTAAAATGGCTATAATATCCGAAGGAAATCCTAATCTCATATCATGAAGTGACATCAAATGTAAACATCAAGATGTGGTGCACATTGCGATGTCATCAGAACATCACGATGTCACAATGTCATTGATAAAAGGCCCAACCCTAGTGTCTTAGAGAGGCCCATGTTATATCTCTTTGGTGCTCTGGCCTTCACTCTGACACTTGCCTCACATCTGAACAACAGCTCAGACTTCAACATCTGTTAGGATGCCCAAATTTGGCCATTACAAGAGACAGCATGAGAGAGAGAGAGAGAGCATGACCGAGAGAGACAGGATACAAAGACAGCATGACAGAGAGAAAGACAGCCTGAGAGAGAGAGAGAGAGAGACACCATGAGGGAGAGAGAGAGAGAGCATGACAGAGAGACAATGAGACACAGAAACAGCATGAGAGAGAGACAGTATGGCAGAGAGAGACAGCATGACAGAGAGAGAAAGCATGACAGAGAGGGGATGGAGAGAGAAGAATGAAGTGAATAAAGAAAGGAGAGGAAGGAGTGAATATAGAAAGGAGAGGAAGGAGTGAATATAGAAAGGAGAGGAAGGAGTGAATATAGAAAGGAGAGGATGGAGTGAATAAAGAAAGGAGAGGAAGGAGTGAATAAAGAAAGGAGAGGACGGAGTGAATAAAGAAAGGAGAGGAAGGAGTGAATAAAGAAAGGAGAGGAAGGAGTGAATAAAGAAAGGAGAGGATGGAGTGAATAAAGAAAGGAGAGGAAGGAGTGATTAAAGAAAGGAGAGGAAGGAGTAGGCCAGCCTTTACAAATACTCATCATACAGACAAAAACGCAGAAAACATTGTGGGTGAATAACAAAGTTAAAATGTTCCCAAACCAAGGGCTAATGATCCTAATGAAGGTCCATACCTCTGTAGGTCTCCCCCACGTCAGACGGCTGGCTATGGGCCCTGAAGTACTGATGGAGGGAACACAAACACACACGTCATCAGAACTATCAGAGGAATTCTAAAGAGCTGCCAGCAGTTACTGTGAACTCTGAAGAGAATGGCGTCCTGACAGAGAAGGATGTTGTCATACTCTGAAGGTGGGGTAGAAGTGAATGCCAAAGTCTTTGCAGGTGGCAAAGTTGCTCTCGTCGGCACAGTCCAGAACTCCGACACGGACAACTTGGTCCCAGTCTGTGGGGGAGACCGGAGGACAAAGGATGGATTAGTATAGCAACAGGGTCAGCTATCTCACTGGACACACACACAAACACAGCTCAACAAAGACATACACACACACACACACACACACACACACACACACACACACACACACACACACACACACACACACACACACACACACACACACACGAAGAGTTGAGGCATACTGCTGGGGTCAGGATGGAACAAAGGTGCTCATCATATACACAAAAGACCCCCCCACCACCACCCCCTTCACATGGAGAACAACAGCTGGCATGGCCCTGGAGGTCTTCAACAGATGCACACGCGCACACACAGGTCTTCAATATACACATATACACACACAGGTCTTCAATATACACATATACACACACAGGTCTTCAATATACACATATACACACACACAGGTCTTCAATATACACATATACACACACACAGGTCTTCTAGATTCTGGGGGTTAGCCTAGCCTAATTAGGACATACTTAATCCCAACCCAACGCCCAGAGTTCAGTCCTTCTAGATTCTGCGGGCTAGCCTAGCCTTAACCTTGTAGCAGGACAGTTATTTAGAGGAAGCCTAGCCAGTGACTGGGTCATAGTGAGAACTGAGTCTGCTTTGAATAAAACGTGGTCATGTACTATATATTGAGACTCTTACTTGTTTTCATTGTTTTACGTGTGTTCTTATATTTTATGCAGATGTTTTCTTCTACCAAATACTGACACAGCAGACGTTTGTATGTCCTGTACTATTTCAAACTACTACACTGCGTTAACTAATTTACAGTCGTCATACTGGTTACAGTAGAAAAGCAAAGCCAGCAGGATCAAACTTGGCCGTCTGGTAATATGGATGGATGTGCTTAACGTTATTCCACATATTGTGCGCTGTAATAGTTTGATTTAGTCAATAACTTTATCTGCAAAGTTTGCTGCTATAACAGTGCCGCTCTGCTTGTTGCGCATGTATGAGAAAATCCACAACAATGTCAGCTGGCATACAGGTGGGAGGGAGGGGGAGCTGCACATGTCTGATATCTTGCGTTTTTCATAACATACAGCTAGCTGATTCTGTGAAATCAAACTATAGTAGAAAGCATGCCACAATTATGTTGAATGTTGTTATTGGTCTAATAACAAAGGTGACGACACAATTAACAGATCTAATAAGGCAAAGGACACAAGTTACGTTGGCAACTATAATAGCTGCCTAGCTTATGTGAATTTTCAATCATTAGTTAAGCTGGCAACTATATTAGCTGCCTAGCATATCTGAATTTACCATTAGCTAACTTGAGAATGGAACAACATTGCAGGGAAAACGCAACAAAATGGGCGGTCAGCCATTATACTAAACCAAATAGCTACCTTCGACATCCCCAGCTAGAGCTTTCCATGTTGGGGAGTACTGGATACAATGTCCACACCACGACGAGTAGAACTGCACAAGCCAAACGGTAGACGAGTTGAGTAGACTCGGCTTCAGAGTAGCGCTAGTAAGGATCACCACGGGGTCTTCCTCGACATACAAGCGGGTGGCCTGGGCTCCATGAAACAGAAAAAATAAAACTGCGATAGTGTTTAAAAAAAAGAAACCTGCCATTCGGAGTGATAGGTGTCTGTCAAAAGCATATGGCAAGTCCATAATATCGCAAAGCAGCGATAAGCGACATGGAGAGAGTTTTTCTGGCTGGTTTACCACTACGTGTGTTTGGAACAAATGAGCATGAGCTCTGAAGGAAGGTTATTAGGAGCGTCAAGTATGCGCAATTTGCGCACCCAACGTGCAGCAACCTCCCACTCGTGCAGCTTCTTTTCGCCATTTTCAGTCCAACCTATTTTTGAAACAATATATATAATATATATACGTGTTATCTGGATCGCGGATATCGGCTCCAACGTCGGGAGACGGGCAGACAGCTATAAACAAGTTATTCTTTCTTTGCGGAAGCGATGGACATACAAATAAAATATGAATGGCTTGAGATGTTCTGTCTTGTCCAAACACCGTGTTGTTTTTAAACACTTCGTTTTTGTGTGCTGTTTTTGTTAGGTAAAGTAGGCTAATAGCCTATATGAATATATTACGTTATCTTGTACGAGGTAGGTTGTAGTAGAGCTAGTAGGTTCCTGTTAGCATTTCATATGTTAAATGGTTATCAGTAATTCTTTTCTTTCTGTTCACCTAAACATGGACAGTATTATTTTGTTAAACCTATTGTGGTCTCGTTTGTTTGACAGGTGAAGTCAATGTTTTTTTTCTTTGAAAGTTCAAGTTCAAATCCACAGTTAAAAAGACATATTTGGAAAATAGAGCAGTTTGTTTCGGTTGAACAATATAGAATTTCATTGGAAGATATGGGAGTTGAAGCATGTACTTCTTTTGGTTGAAAATTTCCTATATAAACATTTTTGCTGAAAATATTGTACTGTAATTCAAATATGGTAACTAGGGCTGTCAATCGATACAAAAATGTGATTGGATTAATTGTATGGGCGTCCGTAGTTAATCGCAGATTAATGGCAAAAAATAATTCTGTTAAAAATATACTGTAAAGGAACATTTTTATAAATTGGAATACTCTTACCAACATGGGAGTAGACAAAATATGGTTTGTTTTATGCAAACATATTTATTATTGGAAATCAATTAACAACACAATTACAAATATTGTCCAGACAGACAAACCCTACTGTGACAGAAACCAGCCTGTGCTCTCAGATGTGAAAACTGTTGCTGTGTTGAACACTACAGTCCATGTAGATGAGAAGGACATTGATGTGGTTGTTAATCAGGAAATCTCACAGGGTAGGCTGCCAAATTACAAAAATCCTGGCAGATTTAGATGTCCACCTTTCTTATTTGGACTCCCCGAACCTTGTGATATCATTGAGGCAATTTGCAAACATCCTGCCGTCTTTTCTGATGTGCCCACATTAGATGTACACCGGTTCTTGACCCATCTGGCAGGGCATTGTAGCGGAACTGGCCATTCTAATGTCTCCATTGCTGCTTGCAAGTTGCCATCCGACTCACGACCGCGTTAACGCGCGTGAAAAAATGGTGGCTTTAAAATGAATTTGCGTTCACTTGGACATTCCCAATTGTAACACATTTGTAGTATCTACTTATTTTTATTTTATTTTATTTCTGTTTGTCTACTTGTTGTAATTTAAATATTCTGCCTTAAACTGTGCACTGCTGGAAAAGAGACCTGGTCTCAGTTGGTTACCCCTGTATAAATATAAAATAATAATATAACCGTTTTTTTTTCTCAAAGTTAAATAAATGCATGGCGTTTCGAAATTCAATGCGGAACCGTGTAAAATAATGGTGATCTCAATATTGACTAAAACTAACACTAAGTCCAATTGCTGATATACTGCTGCTGCACTATGTTTAATTGACCCCTAAAGGTCCTTACACACCGGGGACGTAACAAATAAACGACATGAAAAAGCGAAGAAACGCATGCGAAGAAATCGCATCAAAGCTGTTCGACTGTTCAGGCGCCACAGACACTGTTGTGGAGGTTTTCGCGTCGCATCCGAAATGAGATAAATGCATGAGATCAGAACACGTCATGCCAGCTCAACAACAGAGACGGACACACATAATAAGTGGCCTATATGCTCGCATGTTGTTGCTTAATACTTAAATCCCCGATAAAAGAAAAACAAAGGCTCTCTCATCAAGAGGAAGTTAACCTGGTCTATGAGTTGTATTTCTAGAGAGTCTATTTAGCAAAGCAACACAGGGCATAGTTCACCTCGGAATATGCAGCCACGAACATTATAGGCTACATGGATCCTGATCCTGATAGAGAAGCTGCTAAAATGCTTAATCATTACTATTTCTTTTACGAGATTGTGTCACCATTTGCCAAAACTGTCACGGTCTGGGCCGTGCCTCTAGTAGATCCCTTGTGTTTCCCTTTCCCTTGTGTCTCTGTTGCTTCCCGGTCTGTTACTCTATGTGTATGTGTATGTGTGTCTGTGTTGTGGGGGCGGCACTCCTCTCACTTTCCTGGCTCCCTGATTACTCACCTGCACAGCCTACACACCTGCCTTCTATCAAGCTCATCAGCCCAACAGTATATGAACCCCGGATTCTCAACCATTCTTCGCCAGATTATTGTTTCAGCCCCCGTGGTAGATACCTGTCCTTGGCTCTTCATGAGTTTGGTTCCGGGAAAGAACCATTACTTGTGCTTGTGCTTTAACCTTGTTTCCTTGTGTCATAGGATCACTCACTGCCTTTCAATCAGCTTGCCTCACTGCCTGCCTGCCTGCCTGCCTGCTTCTCGACGTGCTGCTCTGCCTACATCTCCCGGACTAGCCCTGCCACCGACGCTCAGGTTCTCCTGTCTCTTCGCCCCTGGATCCACTTCCTCGATTGTTTCCGTGACCTCTGCTCTTTCTGACTCACAACCTTCCCGCAATAAACCCTAACCTCTGATCACTATACTCCATCTCAGTCTGTTTCCAGCGATTGGGTCCCCCTTGCAACAGTGTAACAAAAACATGATTGTGATTGGTTCATGTTTTTATTCGCCTTGCAAAAATCGACATGGATCCAAAATAAATAAACGAAACTTCACGTCCTGTGTGAAAGAACCCATAACAAATACAGGAGTTAGAAATACATTTATGACGTGCGAATTACTCACGCGAAAAAAACGTCCCCGGTGTGTGACGACCTTAAGGGTCTCCAATTGGAATAATTTAAAAAACAATTATACTTAAAAAGTAAAGAAAGGAATGCATTTTTTGACTTTTAGGGGTGTCCCCGACTAAGAATTTGCATAGTCGAATCTGATTCGACCATTCTTGCATGTAGTCGACTCTTCCAAGATAAGCACTCTAAACACAATATTTAAAAAGGATTTGGTTGAGAGCAGAAATGTACAAGTACAAACTTAGTGTGAGTAAAGTACAAACTTAGTGTGCATGTGAAGTATAAACTTAGTGTACATGTAAAGTACAAGCTTAGTGTGAGTGTAAATTACACACTTAGTGTGAGTGTAAAGTACATTCTTAGTGTTAGTGTGAAGTGCATACTGAGTGTGCAGGTGAAGTACATGCTTAGTGTGCATGTAAAGTACAAGCTTAGTGTGAGTGTAAAGTACATACTTTGTGTGAGTGTAAAGTACAAACTTAAGTGTGCATGTGAACTAAAACACCGTAGCTCCTACAGAGAGCCCCATGACAGGAGGGGGTGGGGTGGGGGTTGTGCTGAATAGGACTAAACAATGCAGGAATGTGTGTTTGTGTGTGAGTGTTAGTGGGCTTGTGTGTTGGTGTGTGTTTGGAAAAAGACAGGATTTGGAAGCCACTGTGTTGTTCCTATAGCAACCATGATGTCAGCTTAGAGGGGGAACTTTCCTTTCTCACTCTCATTCTCTCCCTGCAGTTGGCTGTATGAATGAAAGAGTCTGTGTGTGTGTGTGTGTGTGTGTGTGTGTGTTTGTGCGTGTTTGTGTGTTTGGCAGCTAGCAGCTATAGAGCATTGGAGAAACTCACTGATAAGAGTGGAGGGAAGGGTAGTAAGAAGAAGCTTTTTAACTAACAGTTGATGGCACTTTTCTGTTTTGAGGAAGCAAAGAAACAACGGGTTAGTGGTGATAATGCTTTAACAGTTAAAGTGTGTATGTGGTGATTTAGCTGTAACAGTTAAAGTGTGTGTGTGTGTGTGTGTGTGTGTATGAGTGGTGATTTAGCTGTAACAGTTAAAGTGTGTGTGTGGTGATTTAGCTGTAACAGTTAAAGTGTGTGTGTGTGTGTGTGTGTGTGTGTGATGATTTAACTGTAACAGTCAAAGTGTGTGTGTGGTGATTTAACTGTAACAGTCAAAGTGTGTGTGTGGTGATTTAGCTGTAACAGTCAAAGTGTGTGTGTGGTGATTTAATTGTAACAGTCAAACCCCTCCATCCATCCACTTCTCTGAAGTGTCCCCTAACTTCCTGTTCTGTCCCCTAACTTCCTGTTCTGTCTGGGGTGTTCCCTAACTTCCTGTTCTGTCTGGGGTGTTCCCTAACTTCCTGTTCTGTTTGGGGTGTTCCCTAACTTCCTGTTCTGTCCGGGTTGTTCCCTAACTTCCTGTTCTGTTTGGGGTGTTACCTAACTTCCTGTTCTGTCTGGGGTGTTCCCTAACTTCCTGTTCTGTTTGGGGTGTCCCCTAACTTCCTGTTTTGTTTGGGGTGTTCCCTAACGTCCTGTTCTGTCCGGGGTGTTCCCTAACTTCCTGTTCTGTGTAGGGTGTTCCCTAACTTCCTGTTCTGTTTGGGGTGTCCCCTAACTTCCTGTTCTGTTTGGGGTGTCCCCTAACTTCCTGTTTTGTTTGGGGTGTTCCCTAACGTCCTGTTCTGTCCGGGGTGTTCCCTAACTTCCTGTTCTGTGTAGGGTGTTCCCTAACTTCCTGTTCTGTTTGGGGTGTCCCCTAACTTCCTGTTTTGTTTGGGGTGTTCCCTAACGTCCTGTTCTATCCGGGGTGTTCCCTAACTTCCTGTTTTGTTTGGGGTGTTCCCTAACTTCCTGTTTTCTAGAGGTGTCCCCTAACTTCCTGTTTTCTAGAGGGGTCCCCTAGCTTCCTGTTCTGACCCTACTGCCATTTGACCTCTGTGACCTTGGCTTCCAGAGCAGTATCATGGCTGAACAGAAGGGCCCAGGTTCCCCTTCACTCCCTGCCCCGTTGCAGTGCCTGAGGGGCGGGGTCTCATCACCTGAGGCTTCCCAGCAGAATGGCCCTGCCCAAAGCCCCCCTTCCAGCTCCAGGCCTTGGTTTGGAGGAATCACCCTGAGGCCGCGCTCAAGCTCCAAGGCAAGCCCCCATGCCACAGGCCACAGCCCCATGGAAGGTGATTCAAGCCCCAGCCCCAGCTCCAACTTAACGTCCAGGCCTCTGTCAGCAGCCCATTTGGCACAAACGGAAGAGCTGTTTGAGAGGATTGCAATCTGGCAGAGCCAGCGGATCAATGACCAGAGAGCAAGCATAAGTCGCTTCCCCAAACTAAGCCTCTCTCTGGCCAGGACGGGCGCTCAATGTGGGGCCTGCGGCACTGGGCGAGACCCCAGCTTTAACACAGGCCTCCATCCGGACCTTCCCAGTGAGGAATTCTTCAACATGCTCATCCAATGTCAAGTATATGATAATTTAATACTATGTTAGTAACATCCATCATGTCTCACATGTTTCAACCTTACATTAGCCAGCTGGTGCCCTCTAACTCCAAACATATAACCTACTGACTTTGGGTTAAGGTTGGGGTGAATAAAGTTACACTCCTAATCCTAATACAATGCGACTAAACTTCAAACATACTCAAGTCATAATAATCATCAAAACCATCAGATTTTCTGGGCCGGCATACATTGTAAAAAATATAAAAAGTGTTTTCAAAAATCAAACCTGGGGACCCATTCAAACTGGGTTCTGCTCAAACTGGGTTCTGTTTAAAACGGGTTCTGTTTAAACAGGGTTTTGTTCAAACTGGGTTCTGTTCAAACTGGGTTCTGTTTAAACTGGGTTCTGTTTAAACAGGGTTCTGCTTAAAACTGGTTCTGTTCAAACTGGGTTCTGTTTAAAACGGGTTCTATTCAAATTGGGTTCTGTTTAAACTTGATTCTGTTAAAACTGGTTTCTGTTTAAACTGGGTTCTGTTTAAAATGGGTTCCGTTTAAACTGGATTCTATTAAAACTGGGTTGTTTAATCAGGGTTCTGTTAAAACTGGTTTCTGCTTCAACTGGGTTCTGTTCAAATTGGGTTCTGTTCAAACTGGGTTCTATTTAAACAGGGTTCTGTTCAAACTGGGTTCTGTTCAAACTGGGTTTTATTTAAACAAGGTTCTGTTCAAACTGGGTTCTGTTTAAAACGGGTTCTGTTCAAACTGGGTTCTGTTCAAATTGGTATTGGGTTTAAACAGGGTTCTGTTCAAACTAGATTTGGTTTAAACAGGGTTCTGTTCAAACTGGGTTTGGTTTAAAACAGGTTCTATTCAAACTGGGTTCTCGTAAAACTGGGTTCTGTTTAAACAGGGTTCTGTTCAAACTGTGTTCTGTTCAAACTGGGTTCTTTTTAAACTGGGTTCTGTTTAAACTAAGTTTTGTTCAACCTGCATTCTGTTTAAAATGACCCCTTCCTTACCCTTCCTCATTGTCCCATTTCTACTTCCTGTTCCCTGTAGTCTTCCAGACTGGAAGATCAGCGTTGTTGTCTCCCAGAGCCCCAGGAAGCCTTCTTCAACCTCGTCCAGAGAGTCCAGGCAAGACGGATGGATGAACAGCGAGCCCTGCCACTACAGACCCAGACGGAGCATGCTACACCCGACCGTGCACCCGACCCTGCACCCTGCCCTGCAACCAGCCCTGTGTTCCGCCCAGGACTTCACACAGTATCCGACCTTCTGTCCAAACCAGCTCCATGCAGTCTACCTGGCCCACCCTCAGAGGCCTGAGAGCCAGGGATCTGCACGTGCTATGGCCAGGGGTTAGGGTTAGGATGCCAAGGCCCCTCCACGTGCTATGCCCAGGGGTTAGGGTTAGGATACCAGGGGACCTCCACGTGCTATGGCCAGGGGTTAGGGTTAGGGAGCGAGGCCCCTCCACGTGCTATGGCCAGGGATTAGGGTTAGGGAGCAAGGGACCTCCATGTGCTATGCCTAGGGGTTAGGGTTAGGATGCCAGGGGACCTCCACATGCTATGACCAGGGGTTAGGGTTAGGGACCTCCAGGTCCATCGCTGGGTGGAGTTGGCAGCTGATCTGGCTCTTCTCTCCCAGACTTGTCTAGAAGCACACCGTCTCCACAACATGACACAACCTTCCAAACCTTCAGTAACAACTCCCACCAATCCAGTAACCCTAACCCTAAACCTAACCCTTACCCTCTCGTTGACTGTCCGTCTGACATAAATCAGAGTGGTAGAAGGACAAGGATGCTTTTAAATCCTCAACTCTGAGGGGGAGCACCCGTTGTCTACATCTCATAGGAATGGACTGGAAGTCTTGCAGCACTTACTTAGATCGTTTTATGACTGCCAACACCTTGTAAAGAACATTGGTACTTAAATATGCATCAATGTACAAATATTTTTATGAGTAAATGTTTTTATGCTTCCATTAAAATAGTTTTGTTGGTTTGAAATTGAAACGAGCTCTGATCTCTGAGTTTGTTTGTAGTGGACCATTTGACCATTAGGCCAATCAAAATGGTTTATCTGCAAATTAATTTAAAATGATGGTGGGAAAAATGTTGAAAGCACACTTTAATACTATCTACTGCATGAGTACATACTGCATAATGTTTACTGAAAATTAACTCTAATATACTACCTTTTACAAAGATCTGCTCAAATTGTTGGTATACTATATTATATTGTTGGTATACTATACTAAATAGTTGGTATACTAAATTGTTGGTATACTGTATTATATTGTTGGTATACCATGTTATAGTGTTGGTAGACTGTATTAAATTGTTGGTATACTATATTAAATTGTTGGTATACCATATTGTATTGTTGGTATACTATTTTATATTGTGGAACATGTGACCAAAACCGCAGCACTGTTCTGTATTGTGTCAAAGCGAGAAGGAAGTTGGCGCATTGCATTTGGGGGCGTGAGGCATATGTTGTGTTCGTAATCGCCTACTGTGCATCCTTAACATACCAAATTGGAACTCATTTCCTAGCATATTCACTATGTAAAGAATGCAGAGTAGGCGATTCCAAACACAGCAGTAGTCTAACATCATCTCTCAGGTACTAAAACATTTCCTAAATATAGTAGGTCATCCATGAACTTTTTCATACGAAATGTTCACATACTGTGTACCGTTGGCATACTGTGCTCTCATTTTGAGTCACATGTAGTATGTTAAGGATGTATAGTAGGTGATTATGATAATTTACCCAGTGTCACACTTTGGACTATGGGTTAAACTATATCATATCAGAAACAACTTCAGCATAAAACCATGCCTCCCTGTCTTGGTAGTACATTACTGCGCCACTCCCTGCAACCACTTGGTGGCAGAGCTGGTCAGGTCATATTGTGCATTGACTTGTAGTGTTTTCCAAAATATTCTCATCTAGAGGGTGAACACTTTGTATCCAAAATGTAATGGACTGTAAAAAAGTAAGGCAGCAGTGACGACCTCCCTTCTGTCTGTGTGTTTCACAAGTCACAAGTATACGACAATACAATAATTATACTCAGTTTCTGAGTTCAATACAGCTGCTACTGCTTCTCATTTGTTGCAATATTTTGACACTTGAATAAATTGAAAACGATATGGCGCTAGTAGTACAATATAGTAATGATGTCCAAACTGCTTTGCGAGCTAGGCTACACTTATATATGTATATCTAAATATATATATAATGAATACACCTAGGCTATACTTATATATGTATATCTAAATATATATATAATGAATATGAGACAAGACAGTGGGGCAGGTTGTGTGACACCTGATGCTCATGTCAATCACGGCATGCTGTTTTTTCACACTCCAACCATCTGCATGAGCCAGAGAGAGGAGGTCAGATACGTTATCGTCGACCAACAGAGACGACGTAGCATCCAGGGAAAAACTGAATCATGAACATAAAAGAAGCTCAAGAGTACCTGGCTAAGCATCAGGTTCCACAGCTGTTTGAGGTAAGAGGTCTAATCTTTATGCGACAGGTGAGCTGGGATATATTTAAAGATTGACAAGAGCCACTAAATCAAACAGGGAATTATTGACTGCAAGTTTCTCTAGTTATCTATCAGACTTTAAAGTAACCCAAAATAAAAAAAAACTAAAACATAGATCTAAGTATTTCATTAAATAACATCTTGATATATATTTAGGATTTATTGTTTAATTATATTTTAATTATTTATATGTAATAGGCCTATGAACCACAGTCCAATTTACCACTAAAGACTGACAACCTTTTCATAACTTACCAAGCAAGGGCAGACTGCTGTAGGAAATGTTGAAGATGGAAGCTAGCGTGTCAGTTTGGTGATGCTGATAGCAGCAAGATGGTTAGGGGTAAGGTTAGGGGAGTTTGGAGCCACAGAACCCAAGGTGGTTAGGGGTTAGGTTAGGGGAGTTTGGAGCCACAGAACCCAAGGTGGTTAGGGGTTAGGTTAGGGGAGTTTGGAGCCACAGAACCCAAGGTGGTTAAGGGTTAGGTTAGGGGAGTTTGGAGCCACAGAAACCAAGGTGGTTAGGGGTTAGGTTAGGGGAGTTTGGAGCCACAGAACCCAAGGTGGTTAGGGGTTAGGTTAGGGGAGTTTGGAGCCACAGAAACCAAGGTGGTTAGGGGTTAGGTTAGGGGAGTTTGGAGCCACAGAACCCAAGGTGGTTAGGGGTAAGGTTAGGGGAGTTTGGAGCCACAGAACCCAAGGTGGTTAGGGGTTAGGTTAGGGGAGTTTGGAGCCACAGAACCCAAGATGGTTAGGGGTTAGGTTAGGGGAGTTTGGAGCCACAGAACCCAAGGTGGTTAGGGGTTAGGTTAGGGGAGTTTGGAGCCACAGAACCCAAGGTGGTTAGGGGTTAGGTTAGGGGAGTTTGGAGCCACAGAACCCAAGGTGGTTAGGGGTAAGGTTAGGGGAGTTTGGAGCCACAGAAACCAAGGTGGTTAGGGGTTAGGTTAGGGGAGTTTGGAGCCACAGAACCCAAGGTGGTTAGGGGTTAGGTTAGGGGAGTTTGGAGCCACAGAACCCAAGGTGGTTAGGGGTTAGGTTAGGGGAGTTTGGAGCCACAGAACCTGAGGGCTGAGAGTGGTGACCTGGCAGCATACCCTCTCCAGTCCTCTCTGTTCTCCTTTGATGACACAAGGCTTTGTTGCGTCCATGTGTGCATACGAGTGTGTGATTATATTAATTTGTCCTGGATGTAATGTAGTCTTCACAGGCGGCATTGTAGTGATTATGTGTGTGTGTGTGTGTGTGTGTGTGTGTGTGTGTGTGTGGTGATTATGTGACTCTTGAGTCTGTCTCTATGGCAACAGACCAGTTAATGGGAATCGAATTGACTGTTTAAGCTTCTTTAAGGTTAGGGTTAGTGAACACAGCCTTGAGACCAGGCTCTCCATTTAGTCCATACTGCTGTCGGTGAACACAGCCTCTAGTCTATAATGGCTTCAGTGATCACAGCCTCTAGTCCATACTGGTCGCCGTGAACACAGCCTCTATTCGATACTGGTTTCAGTGAACAACGCCTCTAGTGTGTGATGGCTTCAGGGATCACAGCCTCTAGTCCATACTGGTCTCAGTGAACACAAAGGCAGCCTGTATCAGAACAGATAAAAGGGAACAAGACAAGAGATTTGATCCTCTGGCTCCCACAGTTATAAATTATTTACCTACATGAAGACTTTCATTACAGAATATGCTACATTAAGACCAGCAGCCCAAAGTAGACTATAATACATGGGGATATATAAGGACTCTATAACCCTAACCAAATACCATTCTGTAAAAACAAGCTCTCAGATGTTGACTTCATTAAGTTATTTGATCATTAATAACTCTTTCAAATGGCTTTAACTCTTTTAGAAACACTTGTCAAATTTTATTTTTTATTTATTACTTGTGGTCTTGAACTGTATTCATTGTTTTTTATGGTTGTTAAAATATAGGTAGACAGGTCTAATGTATTGTCCTGTCTCTCTCTGAGTATGCAGACACGTCTAATATATTGTCCTGTCTCTCTCTCAGAGCATGCAGAAAGGTCAAATGTATTGTCCTGTCTCTCTCTCAGATCTTGCAGACAGGTCTAATGTATTGTCCTGTCTCTCTCTCAGAGCATGCAGACAGGTCTAATGTATTGTCCTGTCTCTCTCTCAGAGCTTGCTGACAGGTCTAATGTATTGTCCTGTCTCTCTCTCAAAGCATGCAGACAGGTCTAATGTATTGTCCTGTCTCTCTCTCAGAGCTTGCAGACAGGTCTAATGTATTGTCCTGTCTCTCTCTCAGAGCTTGCTGACAGGTCTAATGTATCACTGTCCCGAAGACCCCATAGGCTTCCTGGAGAGATGCCTGCAGAGAACACGTCTGCTGGGGGGTCCTGAAGGCATCACCTGGGACACCTTCATCTGCCCGGAGACAAAGCCTCTTCCACCCATAGTGACAGTCCCAGGTCAGGGCAAGGAGCAGGCAGAGCTACTGTCCCCCTCACAAAGCAAGAACACAGACACACCTCCGCTATACACAGGTAACTATTCATTGGCTACTCTCTAATCTTGTTTTTACTGGGCAATATTTGAGCTGCAGCTCCCCGACACTACGACAAGCTGACCCCTAGTGTTCTACCTGTAACCCTAACCCCAAAGGTGTTCCTCTCTGGGCTGCCCCCTGGTGTTCTACCTGTAACCCTAACCCCAAAGGTGTTCCTCTCTGGGCTGCCCCCTAGTGTTCTACCTGTAACCCTAACCCCAAAGGTGTTCCTCTCTGGGCTGCCCCCTAGTGTTCTACCTGTAACCCTAACCCCAAAGGTGTTCCTCTCTGGGCTGCCCCCTAATAATAATAATAATAATTCATTTTATTTATATAGCGCTTTTCTTACACCCAAAGACGCTTCACAACAAGAGAACAGGCAAATAAAACAGAAATACAAGACAAACGGATAACAGGAGAACAGGTCGAGACAAGACAGCAATACAAACTACAGTAAAATTTGACAGAAATGTTGTAGAGGTAAGGGGCGTTTGAGTTAATTTGAGTAGGCTAGGGTGAAAAGGTAGGTTTTAAGATGGCTTTTGAAGATAGGAAGTGAGTTTGAATCCCGAATGAAAGGAGGAAGAGAGTTCCAGAGTTTAGGTGCTGCCCTAGAAAAGGCACGCTCCCCAAAGTTTTTTAGTTTTGCTTGTGGGGTGACCAATTTCATTTCAGAGGAGGAACGGAGTGTCCGGGTGGGATAATGTTCTACCTGTAACCCTAACCCCAAAGGTGTTCCTCTCTGGGCTGCCCCCTGGTGTTCTACCTGTAACCCTAACCCCAAAGGTGTTCCTCTCTGGGCTGCCCCCTAATATTCTACCTGTAATCCTAACCCCAAAGGTGTTCCTCTC
The DNA here is from genome assembly GCA_017639675.1 of Aplochiton taeniatus. Taxonomy (NCBI): domain Eukaryota; kingdom Metazoa; phylum Chordata; class Actinopteri; order Galaxiiformes; family Galaxiidae; genus Aplochiton; species Aplochiton taeniatus. The sequence continues at coordinate 18,725,793 of CM030185.1, read as the reverse complement.
TGGGCTGCCCCCTGGTGTTCTACCTGTAACCCTAATCCTAAAGGTGTTCCTCTCTGGGCTGCCCCCTGGTGTTCTACCTGTAACCCTAATCCTAAAGGTGTTCCTCTCTGGGCTGCCTGGGCTACCTGTAACCCTACCCCCCCCCTAGTGTTCTACCTGTAACCCTAACCCCAAAGGTGTTCCTCTCTGGGCTGCCCCCTAATGTTCTACCTGTAATCCTAACCCCAAAGGTGTTCCTCTCTGGGCTGCCCCCTGGTGTTCTACCTGTAACCCTAATCCTAAAGGTGTTCCTCTCTGGACTGCCCCCTGGTGTACTACCTGTAACCCTAACCCCAAAGGTGTTCCTCTCTGGGCTGCCCCCTGGTGTTCTACCTGTAACCCTAACCCCAAAGGTGTTCCTCTCTGGGCTGCCCCCTGGTGTTCTACCTGTAACCCTAACCCCAAAGGTGTTCCTCTCTGGGCTGCCCCCTGGTGTTCTACCTGTAACCCTAACCCCAAAGGTGTTCCTCTCTGGGCTTCCCCCTAGTGTTCTACCTGTAACCCTAACCCCAAAGGTGTTCCTCTCTGGGCTGCCCCCTAGTGTTCTACCTGTAACCCTAATCCTAAAGGTGTTCCTCTCTGGGCTGCAGCTCCCCGACGCTACGACCGGCTGCCCCCCATCCAGGCCCAGTTCTCCATAGAGAGCGACTCAGACATGACCGAGTCCTCAGGACTCATCCAGGAGTACGATGTGTTTGACCCCAGCAAACCACGACCTCTCATAGTCTTCATCATAGGTACCAGTAACAACCTCATGGTCTTCATCCTAGGCATCATCATCTTCATCATAGGTACCCGTATCATAGTCTTCTTCATAACAACATCATATTCTTCATCATAACAACATCATTGTCTTCATCATAGGTACTAACAACAATAATGTTGGATTGCGTCATTTTAAGCTTACTCCGACCACCATTAAAAGCTCTGCTCTCTTCTCCTCTCCTCTGTAGGTGGACCCGGCAGTGGAAAGGGGACCCAGACAACAAAGCTTGCTCGCCACTTCCAGTTCGAGTGTGTGTCTGTCGGAGACATCCTCCGCAACCAGCTCCTAAACCACGCCTCCAGTGATAGGAAGTGGGCGGTCATTGCTAAGATCATAGCCAATGGGGAGCTGGCGCCGCAGGTACAGGGTGTGCTGTGATTAAAATCCAGACTGTGGGACTGTGTTCTATCATAGAGATCCAAATACAGACTGTGTTCTACCATAGGGATTAAAATACAAACTGTGTTCTACCATAGAGATTCAAATACAGAATGTGTTCTACCATAGAGATTCAAATACAGTCTGCAGTGTGTTCTACTATAGAGATTAAAATAAAGACTGTGTTCTACCATAGAAATTAAAATACAGACAAATTGTATTTGTTTGTGTGTGTGCGTGTGTGTGTGTGTGTGTGTGTGTGTTTTGTGTGTGTGTGTGTGTGTGTGTGTGTGTGTGTGTGTGTGCATGTTTGTGTGTGTGTGTGTGTCCAGGAGACCACCATAGAGGAGCTGAAGCAGCAGTTTATCAGACAGCAAGGAGCCAGGGGCTTCCTGGTGGACGGCTTCCCCAGGGACATCGGACAGGCTTTCACCTTCCAGGAACAGGTATAGCCCCCCCCCCCCCACACACACACACACACACACACATACACACAAACACACAGCCACAGAGACAGACTCAGCCACAGACACGGAGCTTGATAGGAAGGATCTACCCTGAATCTCCCCTAACCCTAACCCCAGAGCCTGAGTCTGCCCTAACCCTAACCCCAGAGTCTTAGTCTGCCCTAACCCCAGAGCCTGAGTTTGCCCTAACCCTAACCCCAGAGCCTAAGTCTGCCCTAACCCTAACCCCAGAGTATGAGTCTGCCCTAACCCTAACCCTCACTTCCTGTTTATGTCCCACCTCCCCGGCCCCAAGATTGGCTCTCCAGACCTGGTGATCCTGCTGGCCTGCTCCAATCGGCAGCTCCGCGTGCGCCTGGAGCAGCGTTGTCGCCCTGACGACAACAGTCACGCCATTGAGAAGCGTCTAGAGACATTCAAACATAACATCACGCCCATTGCAAAGTACTACCAGGAGAGGGCGCTCATCATCAGGGTAACAGTGTTAGGTAACCCTTAACCTAACCCCAACATGGACTACAGTCCTAACCCTAACCTGGACTACAGTCCAAACCCTAACATAGACTGCAGTCCCCATACTCTTCTTCTCAGTTCTTCACTGTTTCTATTGGATAGATTGACGCCGAGAGAGAGGAGGATGATATCTTCACTGATATCAGTGCTGTCGTCAGGGAGAGACTGTTTCCTGATTGGACACACACACCTGATGGTAAACACAATCCTGATGATTTATTCACACGCAAACAAAAGATTCTTCTAACCTTATGAATAATGTTGATTCTCTCCCTCAAACATAAGATTCATCTTATGATTAATGTTGATTCTTTCCCTCAAACAAAATATTCATCTTATGATTAACGTTGATCCTTTGCCTCAAATAAAAGATTCATCTTATGATTAATGTTTATCCTTTGCCTCAAACAAAAGATTAATCTTATGATTAATGGTTATCCTTTGCCTCTTTTACTTTTTAATCTCTTGTTCTTTGTGTTGATTTCAGACACCATTGTTGCTCCTACAGAAGATCAAAGCGCTCATTGCTCCACTACTCAATAGAATGTCCGCTAAGCCTCAGTTAAGAACCCTATTTCTAATCCTAAAACTAAGCCTAACTCTAACCCTAAGCCTAACTCTAGCCCTAACACTACGTCACAATTAAGTACCCTAACTTTAACCCTAAGGCCTAACTCTAACCCTAAGCCGCAATTAAGGACCTTAACTCTAAGCCTAACCCTAACTCTGACCCTAAGCCTAATTCTAACCCTAAGCCTAACTCTGACCCTAAGCCGCAATTAAGTACCCTAACCCTAACTCTAGCTGTAAGCCTCTGTTAAGGACTCTGGGAGGATGAGCTGCTAATGAATAACAATCAATAATGAATCAATTAGAATGGACTCACCCAGGGATTTCAATGATCTGCAACGAACACATCCAAGTCATTTGAATAGCACTGTGATTAACAAGGCTTAGCTTGCTGGCTGCGCTTACATATTATGTATATTATACCAAGGGTTAGGGTAAGAAAATGTACTTCATAAAAATACAAAATTAGCAGATAATAAAAACCTGTTACAATATTTATAAATTATTATTATATGTGAATTTAATATTGTATTTATTATTAATATTTCTGTTGAACCTTTTATCTGCTATACCTACTTACCAAGCCTTAGCCAGTTATAGCAAGGGACAGGACTAGTTGGAATACTAGAGATGAAAATGGATTCTGATAGTATTTGAATAATTTTCCTCAAGTACTTTTTGTTTTTCCTTATGGAATAAATGGTATAAATGGTCCAACAATATGCATGTCAGGGTTCCTGTTTTAAAGAGACAACTAGTCCCAATAAATAGCTACTCCAATCAGACATATCACCCAAATACTCCATGTAGCTCTAGATATGAAAAAGCTACTACATATAACTCCTCATAATCTACATTTGCTCTATACTGTATACCTGTAAATGATCAACTAGATACAAATACAACAATAAATACTAAAAGATGGACACTTCAATTCCTAACTAAGGGTTCTGTTGATGAGGATGACTCCTTACATCAGGGTGCTGGCACAGGGACTGTGGAATGTTAACCCTAACCCTAACCCTTGCTGGCCCAGGGACTGTGGAATGTTAACCATAACCCTAACCCTTGCTGGCACAGGGACTGCGGAATGTTAACCCTAACCCTTGCTGGCACAGGGACTGTGAAATGTTAACCCTAACCCTTGCTGGCACAGGGACTGTGGAATGTTATGGGTACACGTCCGTCCACAGACGTAAGACACCAGGAATAGAACTGATTCCAGAACTTTCTCTCTCCCTTTCTAAACTGCTCTATGGGAGTCTGTTTTACACAGACAAGGAAAGAATGGAGATAATCAGAATGGAGGAACGGAGGAGAGGTAGAGTAGGGAGGGGGAGGAAGGGAGGAAAAGAGGACAGGTAGAGTAGAGAGGGGGAGGAAGAGAGGAATGGAGAGGTAGAGTGGTGTACCAGGGAGGCCTGGTATGTGTGGGACCCACTCATTACGAAGTGGTTCTATTTGCAGTTGTCTCCTTTTATAGTCCGCTAGCTCTGTCTACTGATAACAGCTATCTGTCCTGGAGCACTGAGGCCCATATAAACCCATTGGAGGGGCCACGGTCTGCGTCTCTCTCTCTGCCTCTCACCATGGCCCCTAAGAAAGTGGAGCCCAAGAAACCAGATCCCAAAAAGCCCGAACCCAAGAAAGAGGAACCTGCAGCCCCCAAGCCGGTGCCCGCGCCAGAACCAGAGAAAGAGCCTGAGCTGGACCTGAAGAGCATCCCACTGGACTTCAGCCCGGACCAGATTGAGGAGTTCCGTGAAGCCTTCACCCTGTTTGACGAGACGCCCACAGGGGAACTGAAGATCAGCTTTGCTCAGTGTGGAGACGTGATGAGAGCCTTAGGTCATAACCCCACCAACGCAGAGGTACTGAAGCTGCTGGGCAAGCCCAAAGCTGAAGAGATGCACAGCAAGCTGTTGGACTTTGACACCTTTCTCCCCATGCTGCAGCACATCTCCCGCTCCAAAGAGCTGGGCTCCTACGAGGACTTTGTGGAGGGCCTCCGTGTGTTTGATAAGGAGGGGAACGGCACAGTCATGGGGGCCGAGCTGAGACATGTCCTGGCCACACTGGGAGAGAAGATGACAGAGGTTGAGGTGGACAGGCTGATGGTGGGACAGGAGGACTGTAACGGCAGCATCAACTACGAAGCCTTCGTCAAACACATTCTTGCCGGCTGAATCCAGAGTCTCCTGGTCTACTTTGTTTTATGAAGCACTTTCAGTGATTTCATGAATCAAACCTTTTTAAATACAATCCATCCATCTTGTCTGTTTTCCTTCTTATCTCCTTGTCTGGTTGTCACAAATGTATTAATGAATAAATTAATCTCCACGGCAGTCCGTAAAGCCTTACTGTTTCTTTGTGTACTTTATGAAGCATAAGCTAGCCAATAGAAACATATTTCCATGAAGCACCGTCTTTTCAAAATAGGGAGTGCAATATATTATGAAGCATCATCTTAATGTTAGAACTGGGGAGTGGAACATGCAGTCCCAGTCCTATATTATGAAGCACCTTCTTAATATTAGAAGTGTTGAGTGCAATATATTATGAAGCACCTTCTTAATGCTAGAAGTGTTGAGTGCAATATATTATGAAGCACCTTCTTAATATTAGAAGTGGGGAGTGCAATATATTATGAAGCATCATCTTAATGTTAGAAGTGGGGACTGCAATATATTATGAAGCACCATCTTAATGTTAGAAGTGGGGAGTGCAATATATTATGAAGCACCTTCTTAATATTAGAAGTGGGGAGTGCAATATATTATGAAGCACCATCTTAATGTTAGAAGTGGGGAGTGCAATATATTATGAAGCACCATCTTAATGTTAGAAGTGGGGAGTGCAATATATTATGAAGCACCATCTTAGTGTTAATAGTGGGGAGTGCAATATATTATGAAACATCATCTTAATGCTAGAAGTGTTGAGTGCAATATATTATGAAGCACCTTCTTAATATTAGAAGTGGGGAGTGCAATATATTATGAAGCACCATCTTAATGTTAGAACTGGGGAGTGGAACATGCAGTCCCAGTCCTCAGAGGAAGAGAGAGAGAGAGAGAGAGATGGGGAGGAGGGGGGGGTGGGCGGTCTCAGGTTTGCCCCCTCTGGCTACTATCCACGCTCCCATGAAATAGACGTTGTATTTATTATTATATGTTTATTTAACCTTGGAGTCCAACCCCAGAGGTGTCAAACACACACACACACACACACACACACACACACACACACACACACACGCACACAGACACACACACACACACACACACACACACACACACACACACACACACACACACACACACACACACACACCCTCCTTCCTACCATCTCCCAGATCCAGCTGGTGTCCAGCGCTTAGGGCCGTCCACTGGCAACTCAAACTACAGACAAACACACACACACACACACACACACACACACACACACACACACACACACACACACAACCCAAACTACAGACACATTAAGTCACGGTCAGCTCAGGGTCACAACAGGTAGACTGACTCCCCTGAAAGCATTCTGGTTAACCTACACATCAGGAGGGCTAGCTACACATCAGGGGGGCTAGCTTCACATCAGGAGGGCTAGTGTCACATCAGGAGGGCTAGCGTCACATCAGGAGGGCTAGCTACATATCAGGAGGGCTGGCTTCACATCAGGAGGGCTGGCTTCACATCAGGAGGGCTAGCTTCACATCTGGAGGGCTAGCTACACATCAGGAGGGCTAGCTTCACATCAGGAGGGCTGGCTTCACATCAGGAGGGCTAGCTTCACATCTGGAGGGCTAGCTACACATCAGGAGGGCTAGCTTCACATCAGGAAGGCTAGCTACACATCAGGAGGGCTGGCTTCACATCAGGAGGGCTGGCTTCACATCTGGAGGGCTAGCTACACATCAGGAGGGCTAGCTACTGGTATTCAGACTCAGCCATTCACAAAGAGAACTTGAGGAAGCCTAACACTAACAATGAGGGAAGGGACTCAAACCTTCTCTCCTCTCACTGGTGGGGGAAACACTTTTATTTTCCCTGTGATGAGGTCAATTACTATATATGAATAAACTTTGTATTTTTTAAGCGTATCATTTGTCATTCATTTCTGTTTACCATTGACAAAGAAGCAATTACACAAACAATCCACTAGATGGGGCTGTGCATTATCTGGACTGTGACAGACAAGTCAAATAACAGATATCAGTGAATAACCTGGGCTAGCAATCACAACCTGTTGATTCACTTGAACTGGTTTAAGGCATGAATAAATTAGCTGCCTCATTTGTTGACGTGGACTTTTTAGTTGTTGAAACATAAAAACCTTTATTTAAGACTTAGAGCTGTGTTAATACTGCATACAACATGATTATTGTTAATATCATATACAGTGGCAATACGGCATACAGCAGGATTATTGCTAATATCAAATACAGTGTTAATACGGCATACAACAGGATTATTGCTAATATCATATACACATACTATAAATGGCCAGATTGGACGCAGCATGTCCGGCAATAAGTCCTGGCCTGACATCAGCCCAGGAGGAGAGGACAGTGAGTGACTATTACAACACTGATGACATCATTTGTGAGGCTGAGGAACATCACATCAAGTACCCGGACAATCAGCACTGGCGCCCCCCAGGGGTGTGTGCTCTCCCCACTGCTCTTCTCCCTCTACACTAATGACTGCACCTCAGGAGACCAGTCTGTTAAACTCCTGAAATTTGCAGATGACACAACGGTCATCGGCCTCATCCAGGACGGTGACGAGTCTGCATACAGACAGGAGGTTGAACAGCTGGTCCTCTGGTGTGGTCAGAACAATCTGGAGCTGAACAACCTCAAAACTGTGGAGATGACAGTGGACTTCGGGAGGAGCCCCACAACACTGCCCCCCATCACCATACTGGACAGAACTGTGTCTGCTGTGGAAACCTTCAGGTTTTTGGGATCCATAATTTCCCAGGACCTAAAGTGGATGTCCAACATCGACTCCATTAATAAGAAGGCCCAGCAGAGGATGTACTTCCTGCGCCAGCTTAGGAAGTTCAACCTGCCACAGGAGCTGCTGATCCAGTTCTACACTGCCATCATCCAGTCTGTTCTCTGCACCTCCATCACTGTGTGGTTTGGATCAGCCACAATACAGGACAGGAACAGACTACAACGGACAGTCAGGACTGCAGAAAGACTCACCGGTGCCAGCCTGCCCTCCATTCAGGAATTATATTTTTCCAGAGTCAGGAAACAGGCTGGTACCGTCACTGCAGATCCATCACACCCTGGACACAACCTGTTTCAACTTCTCCCCTCTGGTAGGCGCTACAGAACTCTGTACGCCAAAACTTCCAGACACAAGAACAGTTTCTACCCACAGGCCATCACTCTGTTGAACAGTTGACAGCATCACCATATATATTTATATTTATATTTATATTTATATTATCTATGCATCCTTTGCACTCTGCATCAATGCACTATTGACACTGTCTACAAATGTCATTGTAGCTGGTGTATGTGTATGAGTGTATATGTATATACATACATATGTATATATATGTGTGTGTGTGTGTCTGTGTATACATATATATACATACCTTTCTATATATATTTATATTTTTTGTTTCCTGTAAATAACAACTTTAATGTTTATTCTTGTAGAGCTTGTTGTCCTTGTTTTTAGCTATATGTTTGTCTATTTCCGTGTTAGTACTTGAGCAAAGAAAGACCGGAGTCAAATTCCTTGTATGTGTACGCATACTTGGTCAATAAAGCTGATTCTGATTCTGATTCTGATTCTGATCATTTAATTAAAAAAACGAACTTTAGACATTTTAATTAGGTTTGCATGTGCTCAAACTGCACATTAGTGACTGCATTACAGCCATCAATTCTTGAAAGCGTATTAATGAATTATGCATTATGTTTGTTTTTTAAAGGTTTCCACAGATTCCAGTGAACTACAAACACTTTAAAAAGATGGACAGAATTTTTTTGAAACACGGTCTACGCCATAGGATTATAATGTAACCACAGTCTACTCCATAGGATTATAATGTAACCACAGTCTACTCCATAGGATTATAATGTAACCACAGTCTACGCCATAGGATTATAATGTAACCACAGTCTACTCCATAGGATTATAATGTAACCACAGTCTACTCCATAGGATTATAATGTAACCACAGTCTGCTCCATAGGATTATAATGTAACCACAGTCTGCTCCATAGGATTATAATGTAACCACAGTCTACTCCATAGGATTATAATGTAACCACAGTCCACTCCATAGGATTATAATGTAACCACAGTCTACTCCATAGGATTATAATGTAACCACAGTCTACTCCATAGGATTATAATGTAACCACAGTCTACTCCATAGGATTATAATGTAACCACAGTCTACTCCATAGGATTATAATGTAACCACAGTCTACTCCATAGGATTATAATGTAACCACAGTCTACTCCATAGGATTATAATGTAACCACAGTCTACTCCATAGGATTATAATGTAACCACAGTCTACTCCATAGGATTATAATGTAACCACAGTCTGCTCCATAGGATTATAATGTAACCACAGTGTACTCCATAGGATTATAATGTAACCACAGTCTACTCCATAGGATTATAATGTAACCACAGTCTACTCCATAGGATTATAATGTAACCACAGTCTACGCCATAGGATTATAATGTAACCACAGTCTACTCCATAGGATTATAATGTAACCACAGTCTACTCCATAGGATTATAATGTAACCACAGTCCACTCCATAGGATTATAATGTAACCACAGTCTGCTCCATAGGATTATAATGTAACCACAGTGTACTCCATAGGATTATAATGTAACCACAGTCTACTCCATAGGATTATAATGTAACCACAGTCTACTCCATAGGATTATAATGTAACCATAGTCTACTCCATAGGATTATAATGTAACCACAGTCTACTCCATAGGATTATAATGTAACCACAGTCTACTCCATAGGATTATAATGTAACCACAGTCTACGCCATAGGATTATAATGTAACCACAGTCTACTCCATAGGATTATAATGTAACCATAGTCTACTCCATAGGATTATAATGTAACCACAGTCTACTCCATAGGATTGCAATGTAAAACAGACGCCAGCAGCTCAAAAAAAGATGTCAAGTGTCAACACGGCCTTAAGTCAGCTATGCTGTGGTTGGTCAGCTGGCTGTAGATGCTATGCTGTGGTTGGTCAGCTGGCTGTAGATGCGGCGCTATGGTTGGTCAGCTGGTTGTAGAGGAGGGAGTCTGGTTGGTCAGCTGGCTGTAGATGCTGTGGTGTGGTTGGTCAGCAGGCTGTAGATGCTGCGCTGTGGTTGGTCAGCTGGCTGTAGATGCTGCGCTGTGGTTGGTCAGCTGGTTGTAGATGCTGTGGTGTGGTTGGTCAGCTGGCTGTAAAGGAGGGAGTCTGGTTGGTCAGCTGGCTGTAGATGCTGTGGTGTGGTTGGTCAGCTGGTTGTAGATGCTGTGGTGTGGTTGGTCAGCTGGCTGTAGAGGAGGGAGTCTGGTTGGTCAGCTGGCTGTAGATGCTGCGCTGTGGTTGGTCAGCTGGCGGTAGAGGAGGGAGTTCAGGAAACGCGGGTAGCAGTCTCTTTCCATGAGGCAGTAGGTTCTGGTCTGGGCCTCCTGGAAGCAGGAGGAGGTGACACTCTGAAGGTTCCTCTGCGTCTCGTCCCTCACCCAGCCCTCCACATTCACCTGGAGGGGGGGCGTTCAAACATAAGGAAAAAGTCTGTGTGTGTGTGTGTGTGTCTGTGTGTGTGTGTGTGTACCCACCTGCTTGTGGGCGTGAGTGGAGATGTACTGATCGTAGATCTTGTCGGCACGGGTGGCCATCTTACTGTGGGAGCAAGTCTTCCTGTATTTCTCAACGGCCAACCAGAAGTCTAGATTCTCCTCGCTAAACTCTGACCTCAGGAAGTCACGGAACACTGCCACACCATCTAGAGGGCCAGGAGATCATTTGATCTATTAAACAAACTTATTTTATGCTCATCAAACTGGAAAAGAATGACAACCTCCACACAAGATGGAGAACCTAGATTTGTTAAAGGTCGACATGATCGCTCTTCTTTCCACCGTTAACAAATAAAACCAGAATAGGGGCTGTGCTTGGAACTGTCCAGGTTAACGTCATAGGAGGCAGGAACCTTTTTCCAAAGAGGTACAAGAACTCACTCACGAGGTACGATAACTCACTGACAGGGTTCAAGAACTCACTGAAGAGGTACGAGCACTCACTGACGAGGTTCAAGAACCCCCCCCCCCCCCCACACACACACTCAAGTACCTGTCCGTTAAAAGAAATAGCCAACAGTTGAACTTAATGCTTGTATTCCTATTAAACATGGAATAGTTTTTGTTTTGATGGGTAAGAAAGTACAAACTTAATGTTTTTCTTTATTAATAATAAGTTAAGTTTTCATGATTTGAAATTTTATCAGCTCAAACATATTTAATGACATGTATTAAATATATAATACTAAACAGATTGAATGACATATTAATAATGTAACACTAAACATGTTTGATGACATGTATTAATAATAGAATACAAAACAGTAGGGCGATTAATTAAATTTAATTTTCAATTACGAAACATTTCCAACGGTTAAGAAAAAAAATTGATATAAAACAATTAATGTGCCGCATTCCATTTCTCTCGTTTTGGGAATTTATACATCCAGCTTACCCCTTTCCTTTTATTTACAGCGGTGTGCGTTTGCATGCTAACGTTAGCCATTGTCAGTTACATTGATACAATGTCCTATCAAGTTATCAAATTAGCTATGTATTATAGCTAGCTAACATTAGCTAACTCAGCTGGTTAGGTAGCTGTTAGAAGTAGTAAGCACGTAAAAACGTGTTAAATGAAAGAGAGTGGAGTTTACAATCTGTGGTTAAACAAAGCTAACTAGCCAGCTAACTACTAAACATGTTTAATGGCATGTATTAATAATATAATACTAAACCTATTTAATGGCATGTATTAATAATATAATACTAAACGTGTTTTTAATAATATAATACTAAACGTGTTTTTATTATAATATAATACTAAACGTGTTTTTAATAATATAATACTAAACGTGTTTTTATTATAATATAATACTAAACGTGTTTTTAATAATATAATACTAAACGTGTTTTTATTATAATATAATACTAAACGTGTTTTTATTATAATATAATACTAAACGTGTTTTTTTAATAATATAATACTAAATGTGTTTTTATTATAATATAATACTAAACGTGTTTTTATTATAATATAATACTAAACATGTGTAAACATACATTTGTTCACTCTAACCCTAACCCTAACCTTAACCCTAACCCTAAACATACATTTGTTCACTCTAACCCTAACCCTAACCCTAAACATACATTTGTTCACTCTAACCCTAACCCTAACCCTAAACATACATTTGTTCACTCTAACCCTAACCCTAACCTTAACCCTAACCCTAAACATACATTTGTTCACTCTAACCCTAACCCTAAACATACATTTGTTTGTCAGCAGTGCGTCAAAGCTCTCCGCCCACCTCTGAGCTTCCTCTGGACTTGGCCTGAAACACAGAACAAATCCCCATTACTCTCCCCTGTTCAACAGCGCTGTGTGTGAGTGGGTGTGTGTGTGCGTGTGCGTGTGGTTTTGGAGAGCTCTCTGCAGACTGTGTGTGTGTGTGTGTGTGTGTGTGAGTGTGTGTTTGTGTGTTTGAGTGTGTGTGTGTGTGTGTGTGTGTGTGTGTGTGTGAGACCTGTGGTTTTGGAGAGCTCTCTGCAGGCTGTGTGTGTGTGTGTGTGTGTGTGTGTGTGTGTGTGTGTGTGTGTGTGTGACCTGTGGTTTTGGAGAGCTCTCTGCAGGCTGTGTGTGTGTGTGTGTGTGTGTGACCTGTGGTTTTGGAGAGCTCTCTGCAGGATGTGTGTGAGTGTGTGTGACCTGTGGTTTTGGAGAGCTCTCTGCAGGCTGTATGTGTGTGTGTGTGTGTGTGACCTGTGGTTTTGGAGAGCTCTCTGCAGGCTGTGTGTGTGTGTGTGTGACCTGTGGTTTTGGAGAGCTCTCTGCAGGCTGTTAGCGGAGCTCTCCTGGCGGCCTTTTCTCGACCGTATAAAGGACAGCCGACTCTTCACATCCCTGGCCCTGTGGACACACACACACACACGCACACGCACACGCACACACACAAACACACACACACCTCTGTGAGTGCTGCTAGTGCTCATGGCACCATAAGGACACACTACGGACCAACACTAAGTTTCTCGTCCTCTTCTTTCTTTTGAGACCAGGGACTATTTTTATCGAAAATAACTAAAATCACTTGTTGTCCTGATCCTCCATTACCGATTAATATATTCATAATAATAATAATAATAATAATAACTAACGTCATGTGATGTCCTGATCTGTCAGGTCATCCATTACTGATTAATATATGAATAGTAATATTATAATAATAATATAAGTAATAATAACTAATGCCATTTGTTGTCCTGATCTGTCAGGTCATCCATTACTGATTAATATATTAACAATATAATAATAATAATAACTAACATAAGAATCAAAACACCCTTAACACCACCTCTCTCCCTCCCTTTCTCCCTCCCTCACACCCTTAACAACACCTCCCTCCCTCTATCCCTACCTCCCTTGCTCCCTCTCTCCCTCACACCCTTAACAACACCTCTCTCCCTCCCTCCTTCCCTCCTTCACACTCTTGACAACACCTCCCTCCCTCCCTCTCTCCCTCCAGGGGTTGAAATAGGGTTACGGTTAGGGTTAACCCAAGCAGTAAGGAGAACTCGCAGGGTGAGGGGTTGAGATTGGGTTAGGGTTAGGATTAGAGTTAGGGTTAGGAGAACTCACAGGGTTAGGGTGAGTTTTTTTTTCCTCTTCTGAGGGGCTTGTCCAAACTTCCAGCTCCCGTCTTGCTCATTGCACTGCTGGAAAGAGAGAGAGAGCAAAAACAAGAGCTTTGTATTCCTATGCACTGGCTAATAATATCTTATAGTGTCTTCTAATATCCTCATCCAAACTAGCCTATAATATCGACAGTGTTGGACAAGCTACTTGGAAATTGTAGCGAGCTAAGCTACCAGTACTCTACATTAAATGAAGCTTCACTATACTTTTATTTTTTACATTGACCAACTTCATTCCAAGTCACTGCTATCTTAATTATCAATAAAACTGTCAGTCGAACAGATATGCAGGCAAAACATATTCAGTTAGAATGTTTATTATCAATAAACTGTTTGTCTACAGACAAACTAAGTTAAAATGTTAATATAATGCGAGCTCGCGCTGTGGCACCCACGAAACTGTATTCATGCTGCAGCAGACAAGTCGCACGCATCAGCCTGGTACGTGATGTCAATCATGGAAGTGTTGCTTTTGTCGGCTACAAATATAGGTCTGTGTTTGGCCCTGGGACATATATTAATCCAGCCGCTTCATTTTAGATCGCAGCAGGATGTTGCGCTTGAGCTTCAGAGATGTAGCGTGTGTGGACGCTACCGCATTACTTGATCAATAAAATACCTTAGTTACTGAAAAGCTATTTGATTCAAAAAATAGCGACGCTACCGCCAAGCTACTTAGAAATGTAGTTAAACTAGTAACGTCGCTACTGGGTTATATATCCTGCCCACAATCTGCATTAAATTGCAGGAACGACTTTTAAATAAAGCCAAACCAATGGCATGCATGTCTCCACAGAAATTAACATATCATATGTCCCTGACTCACGTCTTACTTTTCACTAATAGTTATGAATGGAGTTTGCACGTAAATAACACCAAAACGCTGTAGACTCCGCATACTAGCTTGAATGCTGTTACTGCGCGGGGCGTCATCACTCTACTCTGTCCACTCCGTCCCTCGAATGCATTCAACCCAGCACCAACCCTAAACTAATTAGCAATAAGGGGTGCTAACTTGTCACATTTGGATGAAAATCGTGTTATTCCACTTCCAAATTTCACTTGTATAACATTGTTTAACTACTTGTTTAAGGTTACAACATAAGTTTAACGCCAACGTTAGCCCCTGATGGTTCCATTTTCTTTCTGCTAAGATAATCTTAGCAAGGCTAATACTGCAATAACCACGACGTAGGCTAATTAAACAACTTGCTTTCGGATTTGTTATGGAACATGAGACTAATTCATGAGTCAACCGTGTTCTAGACGTTCAGCTAAAATGGACCTAGTCATACAGTGTTTAGTTAAAAAAAAGCTTTTTACACTAGCCTTGAGAAGGGGGCAAATGCCAAGCACACTGAAAACGAATTCAAGTTACCTTGTGACAGATTTTATTTTAGCTGTAGTGGTTGTGAAATCAATTTCTAAACGTCACAGCTAAGCTCTATATTTTAATTGACCAAACAGCAGAAGGCCTATTGGAGCTGCCCGACTGCGTATGATGTCTTGCATTGATTAACTGTTGACCAATATGTATAGGCGAAGTGATATCACCCTGTAAATCACCCTTTCCTCCAGAGTGTTTCTAAAGGTACCCTTTCCTCCAGAGTGTTTCTAAAGGTGACCTTTCCTCCAGAGAGTGTTTATAAATAAAGGTTACCTTTCCAGACAGCAGCATGTAGAGCTCGTGCACGGAGACCCCCTCTCGGGTCAGCTCACTTCTCAACCTGGTGGCAGAGGGGCAGGGAGGCGGGGCCAAGGGAGGCGGGGCCAGAGGAGGGGGGCGGTTCAGGCGGTGGATGGTGCTGTCGGAGAGGAAGCGTGGAGAGCCAGGCTGCTGGAGAAGACTTCCCTCGGAGAGCGTTCTCCTCAGCGTCGCCATGACGACTCCCGACCTGTAGGTGGGGCCGTTCTGCAGACCTTCTTCGTCATCTTCTTCAGTCTCTTCATCGCTTTCCTCAGGGGTGGGGCTAGGTTCGGTCAGGGGGGAGGAGTATAGAGCCCCCCCAAGTGTGTCTGATGTCTCTAAGGCACTCTCCCCTACCCCCTCCTCCCCCTCCTCCCTCTCCTCCCCCTCCCCCTCCTCCCCTCTCTCCTCCCTCTCTCCCCCCTGCTTCCTCTCCTCCTCCCCTCTTCTCCTCTCTTTCTCATTCCAGATTCCGTCCTCTAGCTCCTTCTCTGCCTCCTCCTCTCCTCGTCTCTCCCTTGAGATTGGTGTGTGGTCGGGGGGAGGGGGAGTGAGTTCTGTGGGGGGGAGAGGGGGGAGCTCCGTGGGGGGGAGGGGGGGGAGGTCTGTGGGGGGGAGGGGGGTTAGGCCTGTGGGGGGGAGAGGGGGTAGGTCTGTGGGGGGGAGAGGGGTGAGGTCTGTGGGGGGGAGGGGGGGGAGGTCTTTGGGGGTGAGGCCTGTTGGGGGGAGAGGGGTGAGGTATGTGGGGGGTAGAGGGGTGAGGTCGGTGGGGGGTAGAGGGGTGAGGTCGGTGGGGGGGAGGGGGGTTAGGCTTGTGGGGGGGGTGGTGTTGTAGTGCCAGGTGTGGGGCTCAGGGGAGCGAGAACAACCGGCTCCATGGAGGTCAGGGCTATGCAGACTCACAGAACACACGTCCCTTTGGAGGTCGTCATGGAAACCCTGGGACAGGTAGACAGACAGGTAAACAGACATTCAGATAGACAGACAGGCAGGCATTTAGAGTAGGTGAAAGGGTTTCTTAACAGATCATTCATCAGATATGTCTGATTAACTTGTGTGCCGGACCTCCAGATATATATGTGTGTGTGTGTGTGTGTGTGTGTGTGTGTGTGTGTGTGTGTGTGTGTGTGTGTGTGTGTGTGTGTGTGTGTTACCTAACAGCCCTCCTAGTGTGTGTTTTAACTGTCAGTCCTGGGCTGCGGGGCCTTTTCGGGTGTGTTAGTGTGTGTGTGTGTGTGTGTGTGTGTGTGTGTGTGTGCCCTACATGGACTGCGGGGCCCTTTGGGGTGTGTGTTAGTGTGTGTGTTACCTGGGCCCTGTGGGGTGTGTGTGTTACCTCCAGGGTTTGTGTTAGTGTGTGTGTGTTACCTCCAGGGTGTGTGTTAGTGTGTGTATATGTTACCTCCAGGGTGTGTGTTAGTGTGTGTGTGTTACCTCCAGGGTGTGTTAGTATGTGTGTGTGTGTGTGTGTGTGTGTGTGTGTGTGTGTGTATGTGTGTGTGACTGTGTGTGATCCAATCTGTGAAAGTAGTCTGTACGTATATTTCTACGTGTACAATACAAGTTTGACCCTTTCATACTACACTCATGTGTGTGTGTGTGTGTGTTACCTGGGCTGTGCTGCTGTGCTCTCTGAGACACTGGCTGACCCTTCTCTTCTGTTCCAGGCTGAAGGCCTCCAGACCCAGCACGCTCTCACTGCACTCAGACCAGTGGAGGAGGTGGAGCCTTAGGGGGTCAGAGGGCACTGCAGGGAGACACACACACACACACACACACACACCTCAAGAACTAGAACTGTATGTAGGTTAGGGTTGTGTTTGTGTGTCTGTGTGTGTGCGTGTATAGGGTTATGTGTGTGTGTCTGTGTGTGTTTGCACCATTTCTCAGGCATATGCTGTGCAGGTAGAGTGGTCTCTGTAGGACATTACACTGTCCAGCCTCGTCCTCTCTGGTCAGTAACATAAGGTCAGTGTATATCAGCACTGTGACCTGCAGGGGGCAGCAAAGCACATTACTCACTCTCTCACTCCTAAGGAAACAACTCAGTACAGAAGAAGACCTTACCAACTCAAGAAGAAGTTTCAAGTAAGCATAAAGTTTTCAACATGTGATGTAACAAATTAAATGTCATGTTTTATATACAACATGCTGTATACAACTGATTAAAGCTCATTGTAAATTAGATTTCTTGTCAAATCTAAATGATAGAAATAGAAGATTTGGGACGCGGACCAGATCAATTTAATGTAAAACCTGTATTATAATTTAGGACGAGGACCAGATTAATTTAATGTAAAACCTGTATTATAATTTAGGAAGAGGACCAGATGAATTTAATGTAAAATGTATGTATATTATAATTAAAAAAGAGCGCTTATGAGATTGAAGGATTTAATTTTTCTAAATATAAGTTTGGGTTAGTGCCACATCAAGGAAAGAAAAATCTACATTGGAGAAAGACCTTCTAAAATAGCTGTCTTTGACATTTGTGGAGAAAAACATAAAAAATACATAGGGGAATAAAGTTTCTATAACCGGAAGCTTATACAGGGTTAGGGGTTCCCGTAACACTAAGGGCCTTTGCCCAAACCACCCCCTACACACTCTAACCCTAACCCCTACATACTCTAACCCTAACCATACACACTCAAACCCTAACCCCAACCGCTACACACTCTAACCCTAACCCCAACACACATTTTGTAGGGCTGATCCTGTTCCTCCATGCACAAAGGAGCAGATACCGGTCCTGCCGATGGGTTAAGGACCTTCTACAGCCCTGTCCAGCTCTCCTAGAGTAACTGCCGGTCTCCTGGAATCTCCTCCATACTCTTGAGACTGTGCTGGGAGACACAGCAAACCTTCTGGCAATGGCACGTATTGATGTGCCATCCTGGAGGAGTTGGACTGCCTGTGCAGCCTCTGTGGGGTCCAGGTATCGCCTCATGCTACCAGTAGTGACACTGAGCCTAGCCAAATACAAAACTAGTGAAAAACAGTCAGAAAAGATGAGGAGGGAAAAGATTTCAGTGGCCTCTACCTGGAAAACCATTCCTGTTTTGGGGGTCATCTCATTGTTGCCCCTCTAGTGCACCTGTTGTCAATTTAATTAACACCAATTAACAACCCCCTCTGCTACTTAACTGACCAGATCAATAGCCCAGAAGATTAATTGACTTCATGCAATACTCTGATTAAAAAGTGTTCCTTACATTTTTTTGAGCAGTGTATATTATGTAATATAATATATTTATAAGGACTGTTGCAAATACAGTGCAGCTGATTAAGATAGAATGAAAAACAAAGAGATGTTCACCAAACAAATCAATGCCATCAAAGAAGCTTGGGAGTCATTTTTATTATTCTCCATAGGCAGTAGCTAGTTAGTGCTGTGTATAAGAGAGGACGTTTCTGACCCAAAACATTTCCTCACTATCCTCGCTGGCATTTTGCTTGAAAGCTGCATTATCAGGGAATTAGACCTTGGTATTAGATCACCCAAACAAGCCTTACGAATGGGAGAAACAAGAAAAAGAAGAAAAATGTGTTGTCACAGAATTAACATTCTAGAGTACGGTTATTTTTTTGTCATTACCTCACCGTATCGGAAATGGGTAATTCTACTGTCTAAATGCTGCCGTGAGATTCCTACTTTCAACAATCATGACAACAGTTACTGCAGCTAACGAAACAGGGTAAAGGGTGGTCTACCTACAGAGCACAGGATGCTTATACAGAGTTAGGGGTGGTCTACTTACAGAGCACAGGATGCTTATACAGGGTTAGGGGTGGTTTACCTACAGAGTACAGGATGCTTATACAGGGTTAGGGGTGGTTTACCTACAGAGCACAGGGTGCTTATACAGGGTTAGGGGTGGTCTACCTGGCGAGCACAGGGTGCTTATACAGGGTTAGGGGTGGTTTACTTACAGAGTACAGGATGCTTATACAGGGTTAGGGGTGGTTTACCTTAGCGGGGGACAAGTGTCTCTGGTGAAGAATCATCCCCTCTGCCAGCAGCAGGCTCCGGTCTGGATCACACAGGTCCAGAGGCTGCAACACAACAGCAACAGTTACCTTAACAACACCAACAAAACACCAACAATTAACATAACAACACCAACAGTTATCATAACAACACCAACACAACACTAACAGTTACCATAAGCTGATAGAAGTCTAAAATAAAGGTCTTTATGTTGACGGTTATTTCGGGGACTAACCTGGACAAACATGGGGAAAATTAGCCTTTTGGGAGCCAGCGAGACAGATTTTCCATAGCTGGAGTACGGGATGTGTGATTGGACGATGGTGCAGTTCTGGTAGTTGCCATAGCTACTCTGCAGGGTGGAGGAGGATGAAGAGGAGGAGGAGGAGGAGGAGTGAGGCATGGTTCTACTGCTGATGGACCCCCGAGTGCAGGAACCTCTGGGATCCTGGAGGACCCTTCCTATCTGCTCATGAGGCTGGTTTTGCCCCCTGCTGGGGTGGGTCTGGTACAACCGCCCTGAAACAGGCATTACATTACTAAACACATCACAATAGGTAGAGATAACCTATATACACTATAATAGGTACAGTCTCAACACATACCATTGTAATGTTTACACATTCAAAGCTTTAAAATTGTAAAGTTTAAAACCTTTTATCCAAATTTCTTTCAGAGTACATTGCAGTAATAAAATACAATGCAGTTTTATAACAGGAGAGTGAACGTCATTTACCCAGTGTACCATTTCTGTCCTGGTAAACATGCTGCAACAACTGAAAAGGGGAGAAGACAACAAATACACTTTATTAACTATAGTTCAATGACATGAAACAACAAATAAACTTTATTGACAATAGTTCAATGACATGAAACAACAGTCTGTCTGACTGCCATGACAACCTTGCTGTGATTGACAGTCACAGTGGCCTAAAGCTCTGTGTTACGACCCTCCAGATGGTAATGAAGCCTAGAGGTTAGGAAGGGCCTAACATTACCCAGTATGTTAGTGGGAGGTGTAGTGAAACACAGGGCGACTAAACAAGGAACGTAAAAATGAACAATAATTTATTAGCAGCGTCAGGGTATAACTAACGGGATTGAAACAAAAGAAAGAAACAGAACAGTCTAACTGCCTGGCCAAACTAAAGACTACCAAAAATATAGCGGGTGGCACTCGTTCCTAAACTGAGGTGTTTAACATGGGTTACCTACGTGATGAAATGTATACCCATGGGCCGCTAAACTAGCCGTGCTCCTGTGCATGGGGACGAACAAAAGCACAGTACCGAGTACTGCCATACTAATTATAACAACAGAAAACACGCTGCACAGAGTGTAGAACGTGAACGGGGTAAGGTTAATAAGTAAACTAAAGGCTGTACTGCGTACAGACAAACATTAAGTACGAGGGGAGACTCGTACGGACAGAACAGACAACACTAAGGACGAGAGGGAACGTACAGCGAACGAAGGTGGACTAACAAACACACTACACAAGACAGCTTACGTAACACACACAGACAGACTGAACTTGTATCAAACGAAACAAGAAAGGCTGACACAAAGATTAACCACAAATTATCCACCTATCTAACTGAGAGACGAGCACACTAACAAGACACAAACACACGTATCGCTAAACAGAATAGTTTCCACACTGATGTTTAAACATGTGTGCTGGGAACATGAAGCCTCACATCTAACACCTTGGTCACTAATCAATCCATTCACTTCAGTCAAAACCCAATCTCTCATCTAGAGTAGAAATCTTTGCTGGCTGTGTTAACACAAAATGGAGGAGACTGGCTGTGTCAACACAAGATGGAGGAGGCTTGGCACTTCTTTAGAAGGTTACTTTAGGGTTAGGGTTAGCCTAGAGGGCTAACGCGGTAGAGTGGTTCTTTAGGGGTAGGGGTAGCTTAGCAGGCTAACACAGTAGAGGGGTTCTTTAGGGGTAGGGTTAGCCTAGCGGGCGAACATTGTACAGTGGTTCTTTCCGGGTGGAGTTAGCTTAGCGGACTAACACACTAGAGTGGTTCCTTAGGGGTAGGGGTAGCTTATTGTTAATTACTTGTTATGGCCCACCTGCATTACCTTTGGGGTTGGGGTTAGCTCAGCTTAGCAGGCTAACACAGTGGAGTGGTTGTTTTGGGCTAGCTCAGCTTAGCAGGCTAACACACTAGAGTGGTTCTTTCCATCCTAAGTGATCACCTGACTGCTGGGGTTCACCCCCATGGCTGAGAGTATGATGTAGTTGTCTCCATTTGATGATGTCACACGCGTGCCTGTGAGCGTGTGCGTGCTGCTGGAGTATTGTGGCTCCTGCCTTTTGTCCCTCCACAGTGAGGAGAGACCTTTCATTTTTGACCCTTGACCCTGCTTGTGGCGACCGATCCGGCTGTGGGAGGGAGGTTTGCTGTGAGGAGAGGGGCTTCCGCAGGATGGACTGTGGATCAGACCTTCAAAGTATGGCTTCACCACAGACAGAGACCTCCAGACCACCAAGATGATCTCCTCAAGGCAGATCCTGCACACACACACACACACACACACACACACACACACACACACACACACACAGAGAGTCTGATTAGGAAGCCCTCGTCTCATCATTATCAGAGGGCTGTACCAGGTGAGTGTGGCAGGCTACCTGATGGCATGGGCAAGGTCCACACACTTCCACTGTTCCACAGGTACGCTGTTGAGCTGAAGGATGGTGTCACTCTGCTGCAGGCCTGCCTGGTGAGCTGGGCCTCCTGCACGCACACGCGCTCGCCAGCCCGCGCACATACACACACACACACACATACATACATACATTGACAGAGAGATCAAATGAAGAGTTTAGGATTAGACAGCCCCTCTGGGTGTGTCTGTGCTGTAGGAGACAGGGTAGTGACATGGTAGGGTTAAAGGTTACAGATTAGGGGACAGGGTTAGGGTTGAAAGTTAAAGGTTAAAGATTAGGGGACGGGTTAAAGATTAGGGGACAGGGTTAGGGTTGAAAGTTAGGGGACAGGGTTAGGGTTGAAAGTTAGGGGACAGGGTTAGGGTTGAAAGTTAGGGGACAGGGTTAAAGGTTAAAGAATAGGGGACGGGTTAAAGGTTAAAGGGAAAGGATTAGGGTTAAAGGTTAAAGGTTAGGGGACAGGATTAGGGTTAAAGGTTAAAGGACAAGGTTATGGTTAAAGGTACAGGGTTAGGGTTAAAGGTTAAAGATTAGGGGACAGGGTTAGGGTTAAAGATTAGGGGACAGGGTTAGGGTTAAAGGTTAAAGGTTAGGGGACAGGGTTAGGGTTGAAAGTTAGGGGACAGGGTTAAAGGTTAAAGAATAGGGGACGGGTTGAAGATTAGGGGACAGGGTTAGGGTTAAAGGTTAAAGGTTAGGGGACAGGATTAGGGTTAAAGGTTAAAGGACAAGGTTATGGTTAAAGGTACAGGGTTAGGGTTAAAGGTCAAAGGTTAGGGGATAGGGTTAGGGTTAAAGGATAGGGGACAGGGTTAGGGTTAAAGGTTAAAGGTTAGGGGACAGGGTTAGGGTTAAAGGTTAGGGGACAGGGTTAGGGTTAAAGGTTAGGGCACAGAGTTAGGGTTAAAGGTACAGGGTTTGGGTTAAAGGTCAAAGGTTTATGGTTATGGGACAGGGTTAGTCTTAAAGATTAAAGGTTAAAAGACATGGTACCTGGGTCCACTTCCTGGACTCTGACTGGAGAGTCTGAACAGATGGTGAAGCCAAAACCATCCTGACCACGAACAATGCTCACCTGCAAACAGAGGAGAGAGCCACAGGAGTTACTATCTCCATCAAAACAAAACCACAGCATCAGGAGTTACTATCTCCATGAAAACAAAACCGCAGCATCAGGAGTTACAATCTCCATGAAAACAAAACCACAGCATCAGGAGTTACTATCTCCATCAAAACAAAACCACAGCATCAGGAGTTACTATCTCCATCAAAACAAAATCACAACATCAGGAGTTACAATCTCCATCAAAACAAAACCGCAGCATCAGGAGTTACAATCTCCATGAAAACAAAACCAGAGCATCAGGAGTTACTATCTCCATCAAAACAAAACCAGAGCATCAGGAGTTACAATCTCCATCAAAACAAAACCAGAGCATCAGGAGTTACTATCTCCATCAAAACAAAATCACAACATCAGGAGTTACAATCTCCATCAAAACAAAACCAGAGCATCAGGAGTTACTATCTCCATCAAAACAAAACCAGAGCATCAGGAGTTACAATCTCCATCAAAACAAAACCGCAGCATCAGGAGTTACAATCTCCATGAAAACAAAACCACAGCATCAGGAGTTACTATCTCCATCAAAACAAAACCAGAGCATCAGGAGTTACTATCTCCATCAAAACAAAACCAGAGCATCAGGAGTTACAATCTCCATGAAAACAAAACCAGAGCATCAGGAGTTACTATCTCCATCAAAACAAAACCACAGCATCAGGAGTTACAATCTCCATCAAAACAAAACCACAGCATCAGGAGTTACTATCTCCATCAAAACAAAACCAGAGCATCAGGAGTTACTATCTCCATCAAAACAAAACCAGAGCATCAGGAGTTACTATCTCCATCAAAACAAAATCACAACATCAGGAGTTACAATCTCCATCAAAACAAAACCAGAGCATCAGGAGTTACTATCTCCATCAAAACAAAACCAGAGCATCAGGAGTTACAATCTCCATCAAAACAAAACCGCAGCATCAGGAGTTACAATCTCCATGAAAACAAAACCACAGCATCAGGAGTTACTATCTCCATCAAAACAAAACCAGAGCATCAGGAGTTACTATCTCCATCAAAACAAAACCAGAGC
Organism: Aplochiton taeniatus; assembly: GCA_017639675.1. Classification (NCBI taxonomy): domain Eukaryota; kingdom Metazoa; phylum Chordata; class Actinopteri; order Galaxiiformes; family Galaxiidae; genus Aplochiton; species Aplochiton taeniatus. Next base: position 18,701,523 of record CM030185.1, on the reverse strand, counting down.
ATCAGGAGTTACTATCTCCATGAAAACAAAACCGCAGCACAGTAGTGAGAAGCTGTCTAAAATGTTCAATGTGCTAACAGTGATCAGTCCGTTGTCAGGGTTCAATGTGCTAACAGTGATCAGTCCGTTGTCAGGGTTCAATGTGCTAACAGTGATCAGTCCGTTGTCAGGGTTCAATGTGCTAACAGTGATCAGTCCGTTGTCAGTCAGTCGGTGTCTTATCTTTACCTCCAACCAATCATAAAACTCCTAAGATTAAAGCCTCTACTGTTGCCAAGGTATTGGAAAGGAGACAGGGAGAGAGGGAGAGAAGGAGAGAGAGAGGGGGAGAGAGAGGGGGGGGGGGGGGGGGGGAGAGAGGGGGGGCGGAAGAGGGAGTGGAAGAGGGAGAGGGAAAGGGAGAGAGAAAGAGAAAGAAAGGGGGAGAGAGAGAGAAAGAGAGAAGGAGAGGGAGAGAAGAAAGGCCTGGTGGGAGATTTCTCAGGACAAAGGTTTTGTGATTCCACCGAGGCACCAAGCAAACAACGATATTAAACCTCTCCAGGGAAACTTCTAGACCAGCGCAGAAAAACCAATAACTTTCAGCAATAACTTCAGAAGGGAGGAGGGATGATAGACATCCAAGCAGCCACGCTAGTTCCCTCCACAAGTAGAGAAAGAGAGAATGGAAATCAAAGCTGTCAGATCTCCTCATGGTTCTGGAGTTGACCAGCAGAACCACTGTGATTGTGTGTGTGACTGTGTTGAGCTGTGTGTTTCTGTGTGTGTGTGTGTGTGTATGTGTGTGTGTGTGTGTGTGTGTGTGTGTGTGTATGTGTGTGTGACTGTGTGTGATCCAATCTGTGAAAGTAGTCTATACGTATATTTCTACGTGTACAATAAAGGTTTGACCCTTTCATATCCATAGAGGAAATACTCTACTGTTTCAAACCCATGTGTTAGGCTACTATGTGTCCGTATTATTTGGTGTGTCTCTGTGTGTATGTGTGTGTGTGTGTGTGTGTGTGTGTGTGTGTGTGTGTGTGTGTGTAAGTATTGTGCTTCAAAGTCTGTTCAGTGTGTTAGTATTGTGAAACATAGTGTGTTAGTAGTGTGATACATAGTGTGTTCAGTGTGTTAGTATTGTGATACATAGTGTGTTCAGTGTGTTAGTATTGTGATACATAGTGTGTTCAGTGTGTTAGTAGTGTGATACATAGTGTGTTCAGTGTGTTAGTATTGTGATACATAGTATGTTCAGTGTGTTAGTATTGTGATGCATAGTCTGTTCAATGTGTTAGTAGTGTGATACATAGTGTGTTCAGTGTGTTAGTATTGTGATACATAGTGTGTTCAGTGTGTTAGTAGTATGATATATAGTGTGTTCAGTGTGTTAGTATTGTGATACATAGTGTGTTCAGTGAGTTAGTAGTGTGATACATAGTGTGTTCAGTGTGTTAGTAGTGTGATACATAGTATGTTCAGTGTGTTCGTATTGTGATACATAGTGTGTTCAGTGTGTTAGTATTGTGATACATAGTATGTTCAGTGTGTTAGTATTGTGATACGTAGTATGTTCAGTGTGTTAGTAGTGTGATACATAGTGTGTTCAGTGTGTTAGTAGTGTGATACATAGTGTGTTCAGTGTGTTAGTATTGTGATACATAGTGTGTTCAGTGTGTTAGTATTGTGATACATAGTATGTTCAGTGTGTTAGTATTGTGATACATAGTATGTTCAGTGTGTTAGTAGTGTGATACATAGTGTGTTCAGTGTGTTAGTATTGTGATACATAGTATGTTCAGTGTGTTAGTAGTGTGATACATATTGTGTTCAGTGTGTTAGTATTGTGATACATAGTGTGTTCAGTGTGTTAGTATTGTGATACATAGTATGTTCAGTGTGTTAGTAGTGTGATACATAGTGTGTTCAGTGTGTTAGTATTGTGATACATAGTATGTTCAGTGTGTTAGTAGTGTGATACATAGTGTGTTCAGTGTGTTAGTATTGTGATACATAGTGTGTTCAGTGTGTTAGTATTGTGATACATAGTGTGTTCAGTGTGTTAGTATTGTGATACATAGTATGTTCAGTGTGTTAGTAGTGTGATACATAGTGTGTTCAGTGTGTTAGTAGTGTGATATATAGTATGTTCAGTGTGTTAGTATTGTGATACATAGTGTGTTCAGTGTGTTAGTATTGTGATACATAGTGTGTTCAGTGTGTTAGTATTGTGATATATAGTATGTTCAGTGTGTTAGTATTGTGATACATAGTATGTTCAGTGTGTTAGTATTGTGATACATAGTGTGTTCAGTGTGTTAGTATTGTGATACATAGTGTGTTCAGTGTGTTAGTAGTGTGATACATAGTGTGTTCAGTGTGTTAGTAGTGTGATACATAGTGTGTTCAGTGTGTTAGTAGTGTGAAACATAGTATGTTCAGTGTGTTAGTATTGTGATACATAGTGTGTTCAGTGTGTTAGTAGTGTGATATATAGTATGTTCAGTGTGTTAGTAGTGTGATACATAGTGTGTTCAGTGTGTTAGTAGTGTGATACATAGTGTGTTCAGTGTGTTAGTAGTGTGATACATAGTGTGTTCAGTGTGTTAGTAGTGTGATACATAGTATGTTCAGTGTGTTAGTAGTGTGATACATAGTGTGTTCAGTGTGTTAGTAGTGTGATACATAGTATGTTCAGTGTGTTAGTAGTGTGATACATAATGTGTTCAGTGTGTTAGTAGTGTGATACATATAATGTTCAGTGTGTATTAACACAGCCTAAGAGACACAGTGACATCATCTTCACCAAACTTCCCCTAAGACATCCTGGTAGATATGTAATCCAGCGGTATGACTTCCTGGTAGATATGTAATCCAGTGTGGTATGACTTCCTGGTAGATATGTAATCTAGAGGTTTGACTTCCGGGTAGATATGTAATCCAGAGGTATGACTCCCTGGTAGATATGTAATCCAGCGGTATGACTTCCTGGTAGATATGTAATCCAGCGGTATGACTTCCTGGTAGATATGTAATCCAGCGGTATGACTTCCTGGTAGATATGTAATCCAGAGATTGACTTCCTGGTAGATATGTCTTCATACTTGAGTGTCCCTAGGGCAAAAACACACACTCACACAGTTCCTACAAACACACACAACCCTTTCTGCTCTGATATTAGACTAGTACACACACACACACACACACACACACACTTTCTACTCTGATATTAGACTAGTACACACACACACACACACACACACACACACACACCCTTTCTGCTCTGATATTAGACTACTACACACACACACACACACACACACAGACACACACACACACTTTGTACTCTGATATTAGACTAGTACACACACACACACACACACACACACACACACACACACACACACACACACCCTTTCTGCTCTGATATTAGACTACTACACACACACACACACACACACACAGACACACACACACACTTTGTACTCTGATATTAGACTAGTACACACACACACACACACACACACACACACACACACACACACACACACTTTCTGCTCTGATATTAGACTAGTACACACACACACACACACACACACACACACACACACACACCCTTTCTGCTCTGATATTAGACTAGTACACACACACACACACACACTTTCTACTCTGATATTAGACTACCTCACTTCCTGGGTACTATGAAGGACATAGTTCCAACATTCCTGTATGTATGAAGTATGAAGTATGAAGTACACTAGTGACGGAGCGCTAGATTTGACCTCTGAACGTTAAGACACATTCATAACTATAATAACCTATATAATAATATATATATAATAACATATAATATATAATATATAATATATAATATAATAACCTAACCCTAACCCTCTGAACGTAAGACACATTCATAACTATAATAACCTAACCCTAACCCTCTGAACGTAAGACACATTCATAACTATAATAACCTAACCCTAACCCTCTGAACGTAAGACACATTCATAACTATAATAACCTAACCCTAACCCTCTGAACGTAAGACACATTCATAACTATAATAACCTAACCCTAACCCTCTGAACGTAAGACACATCCCACCTGTTCCCACATAACTATAATAACCTAACCCTAACCCTCTGAACGTAAGACACATTCCCACCTGTTCCCACATA
>CM030185.1:18642363-18687363 GCA_017639675.1 Aplochiton taeniatus | reverse complement strand
GGGGTTAACTGTATTTATCTATAGACACAGTAGAGAGGGGTTCACTGTATTTATCTATAGACACAGTAGAGAGGGGTTCACTGTATTTATCTATAGACATACAGTAGAGAGGGGTTCACTGTATTTATCTATAGACATACAGTAGAGAGGGGTTCACTGTATGTATCTATACACACACAGTAGAGAGGGGTTCACTGTATTTATCTATAGACATACAGTAGAGAGGGGTTCACTGTATTTATCTATAGACATACAGTAGAGAGGGGTTCACTGTATGTATCTATACACACACAGTAGAGAGGGGTTCACTGTATTTATCTATAGACATACAGTAGAGAGGGGTTAACTGTATTTATCTATAGACACAGTATAGAGGGGTTAACGGTATTTATCTATAGACACACAGTAGAGAGGGGTTAACTGTATTTATCTGTACAGACAGTAGAGAGGGGTTAACTGTATTTATCTATAGACACACAGTAGAGAAGGGTTAACTGTATTTATCTATAGACACACAGTAGAGAGGGGTTAACTGTATTTATCTATACACACAGTAGAGAGGGTTTAACTGCATTTGTCTATACACAGTATAGAGGGGTTAACTGTATTTATCTATAGATACAGTAGAGAGGGGTTAACTGTATTTATCTATACACACAGTAGAGAGGGGTTAACTGTATTAATCTATACACACAGTAGAGCGGGGTTAACTGTATTTATAAAACAATGATGCCCTACATAGCCTCGATTAGGAACATCATAATTATGTTGATAGGACCTTGACTGTATTTATCTCTTTTTTTTTTACCTTTGGCTGTATGTGGTTAACTGTAGGGTGTATGAAACAATGGTTAACTATATTTATCTCTATATATAATGATTCCCTACAGGGACCTTAGGCTATATGTGGAATATAAACAAATTATGACGGCAAACTGTAGCAGAAAGGAATGTGCAACAATAATAGTCTCAAATATTAAAATCATTCATATTGTTGGTGATTGAGTTATTGTATGAACTGAGGATACCAATTCTTATTTACATTTTGTGGCTCTGCACTTTCTTATTATCAGCTAAACTTGATCTCCCACTCTGTTCTCTCCAGCAGAAACTCTCCTTGAAGAGAAGGTGTACAGCGCCCTCTACTGCTAAAGGATTGCAGCTACACTCACCCTGCCGAATGCCTGAAATATTCCCTCTTCACCAGATCAATGTGCTAACGCTATTGAGAACCCGATTATGAGAGCTGCTAAAAAGTGTTTTGGTCAAAAACTAAAAACTAAACGGTGCATTCTCAGACTCTATGACTCAGGAAGCCCTCCTTAAGTTTGACATTTTTTTATCTGATTTGACGCACCTTTTCTGCTGAAGCCAGAGGAGCAGATCTTTCTCCTCCTTCTGGGGGCAAGCCTAGCGTCCTTCCCAGGGGAGCAGCTTCCAATCCCGGGTAAAACTTGAAGGCTCTGTCCCTGACCATCTGTGGTCCCCTCCCCAGGTCTGCCCAGGGAAGGCATCTTGCTCCTGGGGACAGGGTGGAGTAAACAGCTCCCGGAGGTCTTCTTGACCAGGGCCACTCTGACCTGAGAGCCTGGGCGCCTGAGGAACACCAGTCTGCTGTCAGGAAGACAAGCTCCAGCTCTGACACCTCCACCTCCACCTCCTCCTCCACCTCCTCCTCCAGCTCCACCTCCTCCTCCACCACCTCCTCCAGCTCCACCACATCCTCTACCTCCTCCTCCAGCTCCACCTCCTCCTCCTCCTCCTCCACCCCCTCCTCCTCCTCCACCTCCTCCTCCAGCTCCACCTCCTCCTCCACCTCCTCCTCCACCCCCTCCTCCTCCTCCACCTCCTCCTCCAGCTCCACCTCCTCCTCCACCACCTCCTCTACCTCCTCCTCCAGCTCCACCTCCTACTCCAGCTCCACCTCCTTCTCCACCCCCTCCTCCAGCTCCACCTCCTCCACCACCTCCAGCTCCACCTCCTCCTCCACCACCTCCTCCTCCTCCAGCTCCACCTCCTCCTCCAGCTCCAGCTCCAGTGTTGTTGCCCCACACTGGGGCCCATGTTTCTGCCCCGTCTCCAGGCTGTCGGTTCTGTCCAGATCCCAGTACCAGGCCTAGCAGTCTGAAAAACCACAGCATTGGAGGAGCTCACTAGTAGGCTTTGTACTGGTCCGCTATGTCTTCTGTCAGTGTGTGTGTCTGCGTGTGTGTGTGTGTGTGCTTACTCTCCAGCAGATCTTTTCTCGTTCCTGTGGTTCTGCGTTGCTCCACCTCTCTGGGATTCGCTGGTTGAAAACGCCTCCACTGGGCCCAGGTACCCCTTCTCCTCCTCCCTGCTCCTTTTCTCCTCCTCCCTGCTCCTTTTCTTCTTCTTCTCCTCCTCCCTGCTCCTTTTCTCCTCCTCCCTGCTCCTTTTCTCCTCCTCCCTGCTCCCTTTATTCTTCTTCTCCTCCTCCCTGCTCTTTTTCTCCTTCTCCCTCCCCCTTTTCTCCTCCTCCCTCCCCCTTTTCTCCTCCTCCCTGCTCCTTTTCTTCTTCTTCTTCTTCTTCTCCTCCCTGCTCCTTTTCTCCTTCTCCCTCCTCCTTTTCTCCTTCTCCCTGCTCCTCTTCTCCTTCTCCCTGCTCCTCTTCTCCTCCTCCCTGCTCCTTTTCTCCTCCTCCCTGCTCCTTTTCTCTTTCTCCCTGCTCCTTTTCTGCTCCTTCTCCTCCTCCCTGCTCCTTTTCTCCTCCTTCTCCTCCTCCCTGCTCCTTTTCTCCCCCTTCTCCTCCTCCCTGCTCCTTTTCTCCTCCTTCCTCCTCCTTGTCACCTCTTCTATGTTCATCTTCTTTTCCTCCCTGCTCATCTTTTCAGCACTTGGATGTTGACAGTAGGCCTCCGGGTGGAGGGAACAGATAGCTCCTCCACTGGACCTGTAGAACACAACCCATCGACCAATAACACCTAACAGAATCATCGAACAGAACACTTCTTAACCAATCAAATCAATCAGAACACATCTAACAGAATACATCTTAACCTATCACATGTAACAGAACACATCTAAACAATCACATCGATCAGAACACATCTTAACCAGTCATACCTAACAGAACCCATCGAGCAGAACACATCTTAACCAATCACATCTACCAGAACACATCTTAACCAATCATACCTAACAGAACCCATCGAGCAGAACACATCTTAACCAATCACATCTAACAAAACGCATCTAACAGAACATATAATAATAATAATCCATTTTATTTGTGAGTGCGTTTCAGGACACTTAAGGTCACAGTAGAACACACATAGACCACATAGAATATACATTTTTGGCAACATTGCCTGGAGTGACTGCAAACGTATAACTGCTGCCAACCTTTTAAAATGAAAGGGTTAAGGAAACAGTAGTGCTCTGATGAGTAACAGACCCTAGCAGTTAAATGTTGCATCATATTGATGGTTTACATTAACGGCTCTATCAAAAACTAGCGATCAACAATCCATGTTACTGGTCTTTTTGAAGTCATTAGTGTGCTTTAGAGTAGGAGAGGTGAATAGAGGCTGACAAGGAGACACAGGGGGTTTGCTGCTCTACCAACCCCCACAAAGACACGGGGCAACATGTCACTCAAGAACAATCATTGGCAAGGATAGCAGGGCACCAAACGGACAAAGGTACATATCCTACACTTCAAACAAAGTACCTTCATAAAAGCTACCCGCTAGTAAAGGTACATATCCTACACTTCAAACAAAGTACCTTCGTAAAAGCTACCCGCTAGTAAAGGTACATATCCTACACTTCAAACAAAGTACCTTCGTAAAAGCTACCCGCTAGTAAAGGTACATATCCTACACTTCAAACAAAGTACCTTCATAAAAGCTACCCGCTAGTAAAGGTACATATCCTACACTTCAAACAAAATACCTTCATTAAAGCTACTCACAAGTAAATATGTCTAGCCTATACTATCCATTGAAATGTGTAAGTTTCATAGAAATGAAATGTAAGGAATGTTTCTGGAAACTATAAGTTTACATACACTTCGTCAAATGTTTTTTTCTGAGACTACGTAATTCAGGGAAGTAACGTTTGCTAGACAAATAACCTCATTTTAATAAGGCAAACAATGGCATTAGATTTGACCCGTTGGTTCAAACTTTGCACAGTGAGAGATCAGAGATGATCAGAGACGTGTGTGTCTGTGTGTGTGTGTGTGTCTGTGTGGGTGTGGGTGTGTGTATCTGTGAGATACACAGTGAGAGATCAGAGATAGCCTCTTTGACAAGCGTAAACAAACCATGTTTTAAACAAGATTGTCCCGAAACCAATTTACCTTTCTCTCCTGTCCTCGTGCCTCCTTTGCAGTCGGAGAATTTCCATCAAGAAGCTGTAGGTGGCTGCGCTGTCACTGTGGAGTTCAAACTAGCCGCTTATAACTTTTCGCTTTTTCGGTTGGGCTTGCGTTCACTCCTCCCCCCAGTCTCTCCTCCTCCCTCCAGCCTCTCCTCCCACCAGTCTCTCCTCCTCCCAGTCTCTCCTCCTCCCCCCAGTCTCTCCTCCTCCTCCCCCCAGTCTCCCCCCCCAGTCTCTCCTCCTCCAAAAATAAACAGCCAATCCTGTAGCTCCATTTCAAAACGTAAAGGCTGCCACGATCACATTTCAAACCCCCTAAAGGGTCATTACTGCATCATGTTTTCCTGAAGCTGACCAGTGAAAGGTTATTTAGTCAAATAAGAGGATTGGGGGTCTGTAGACTTATGAAGTATATCTAGAAGCAAGGTTTTTTTGCCTCCAGATTAGAGCCTCATATATCACATTGCACCCTTGGTTACATGTAGTAATTTAAAAACATTCCTAGACAATTTATGTATTTTACCATGCCTGCCCTCCTAAAATATGTGTTGTCAACATTCATTGAAATACCTTGACTGGCACAGTATCACGCTCATAGTGTGTGTGTGTGTGTGTGTGTAGGCTATGTCTGCAGCTGTTACAGTTGTGTGTGTGTAGGCTATGACTGCAGCCGTTATCTCTGTGTGTGTGTGTGTGTGTGTGTGTGTGTGTGTGTGTGTGTGTGTGTGTGTGTGTGTGTGTCTGACGTCATTACAGCTCTTAGTTGCCAGGCCTTAGGGGCTAGGAGGAATGCCTCTTATTTACATCATTACTCTCCCCTGGGCCCCCCACAGACAGGGTGTGTGTGTGTGTGTGTGAGGGTGCATGTGTATGTGTGGTGTGTGTGTGTGTGTGTGTGTGTGTGTGTACGTGCATGAGAGACTGTTTCCCGGTAAACCAGATGATGGCAGTTAACCAGTGAAAGATCTACTCAAGGATCTAATGTAGCTTAGTTGGATAGAATACCAATAAGAGCAGGCTTGTCAACGTTTATTGGTAACCGCGTGATATGTAAAGTTAATCAGTGGATGCGTCTTTACACCCGAGAGAAGTGGAGAATCTGACTCAGACGAGGGCAGTGATGAGACAGAAAGATTAAGGTTAGGGTTAACCCATGTTAGTACCAGTATCAGCATGTTAGTACCGGTACCACCATGTTAGTACCGGTAGCCCCATGTTAGTACCGGTACCACTATGTTAGCACCGGTACCACCATGTTAGCACCGGTACCACCATGTTAGTACCGATATCACCATGTTAGTACCGGTAGCCCAATGTTAGTACCAGTGTCACCATGTTAGTACCGGTACCACCATGTTAGTACTGGTACCACCATGTTAGTACCGGTAGCCCCATGTTAGTACCGGTAGCCCCATGTTAGTACCGGTACCACCATGTTAGCACCGGTACCACCATGTTAGCACCGGTACCACCATGTTAGTACCGGTAGCCCAATGTTAGTACCAGTGTCACCATGTTAGTACCGGTACCACCATGTTAGTACCGATATCACCATGTTAGTTCAGGTACCACCATGTTAGTACCGGTATCACCTGTGTTAGTACCGGTATCACCATGTTAGTACCGGTACCACCATGTTAGTACCGGTAGCCCCATGTTAGTACCGGTATCACCATGTTAGTACTGGTACCACCATGTTAGTACCAGTAGCCCCATGTTTGGTACCCGGTATCCCCATGTTAGCACCGGTACCACCATGTTAGCACCGGTACCACCATGTTAGCACCGGTATCACCATGTTAGTACCGGTACCACCATGTTAGTACCGGTACCACCATGTTAGCACCGGTACCACCATGTTAGCACCGGTATCACCATGTTAGTACCGGTACCACCATGTTAGCACCGGTCCCACCATGTTAGCACCGGGACCACCATGATAGTACCGGTACCACCATGTTAGTACCGGTAGCCCAATGTTAGTACCAGTGTCACCATGTTAGTACCGGTATCACCATGTTAGTACACTACCACCATGTTAGTACCGGTATCACCTATGTTAGTACCGGTATCACCATGTTAGTACAGGTACCACCATGTTAGTACCGGTATGACCATGTTAGCACCGGTACCACCATGTTAGCACCGGTACCACCTATGTTAGTACCGGTATCACCATGTTAGTATCGGTATCACCATGTTAGTACTGGTACCACCATGTTAGCACCGGTACCACCTACGTTAGTACCAGTATCACCATGTTAGTACCAGTATCACCTATGTTAGTGCCGGTAACCCCCCCGCACCGCACCTGTATTTTCGATTAACGTAGTGGCCGTATCCTAGCAACGTGCTCTGTTTTTTGTTTCCCCCTGAAACAGATTTATTGAATGATATTTTTTGGGTTCTGTGTTTCCCATGTATTTTGATATTTGATTAAGTTCAAATGAATCATTTATCTCCCTCGACCCCCTTGCAATACCTCTGCGCCCAACAGTTTGAGAACCACTGAGCTAACTCCTTTTTACTGCCAGTAGTAATATACTGTAGTTAGTGTTAAGTAAAAATTTGCACTTCAACTGAATTCAAGTTTAATATCCAACATTGGTTCTTATACAGTACACTTATCAGGTCTGCACACACAGTCTATACATGTCAAAACAACAAGCACGTCTCTACAATAAAACACTACATAGCTGCAAGATTACACATCACTTCATAAATACACACACTCATTCTTCCACTGAGACATCACTTCATAAATACACACACTCATTCTTCCACTTAGAGCTGTGTTGTTTGCAACATTTGACCACAAACATACATTTGATATTACATATGTTGTCAGCACACATATATACATACATTTCATTATACATATGCTGTCAGCACACATATATACCTATAGTCCCTTTGGCTAGACATATTTCACTTTTTTTTTGTTTTTGTTTAACATGCCAGTATTGAATGCATAGGGTTTATAACATGACCATTAGGGTCTGGGGCTTACATTTAAAATAAACATGTCATAGGTATACATATGTATTATAAATATATATGTAATATACTATATTAATCATATATTCTGTGAACATTACATATAGACCATATACTATATTATTCACAATCAGAGGGATATTGTTAAGGTAAAGCTTGACTAGACTACACAATGGAAGAACATCAGAACAATCCACACAACACTATCATCTTATTTGATCCTATTTAGTTTCAGTTGGAACAATATATAATATTCAAATACCCAAAGACAACTGTGGGAATTTATGAATAAATTCGGTTTACAGTAAATAATTAAGGAGCCAAGGTGTCCCTGCACAGAAAACTTAAAACCATTTCTGTTTCTTTGTCATTCAGTGGTACCATTATTGACCAAAGTGAGAAAATAAAAAAATGAGTGGCTCAAATAAAAACATCTCAGATGTCAAAAGACAACACACCTCATCTTCAATCTTCTTTAACTGAGTTAAGAGTTAAGTGAGCAGAATGCAGAAAGACACACTGAACACACACACACTGAAAAACCTTTACACAGCAAACACGAACACACACACTGAAACACACACAGACCTGGACCTTACAAGCAAGAGCAGAACAAAGCTGTGTGCGATCTACTGATTCTGTGATATTCGTTAACAGGGGGCATATCCATTTATTGTGCATATCTAATATTTACCTATTGATAATGCTGGCCTATTCTATTATAAACACAACGTATTATTAACCATTGTAAACTCATGCAGACAAACATCCCTTAGTCAAGATAGCACATAACCTAAATTGTTGAATTTTACATAAAGACACAGACCTGTAGAATTATTCATAATCACACAGACCTGTAGAATTACACATAATGACACAGACCTGTAGAATTATACATAATGACATAGACCTGTTGGACAGTACAATGTTCCGTATTAAGTCTAAGACCACAACACCAAACGCACCAGGGGGAAGTCGTGTGATAAAGGACGATGAACATTACTCGAGGACAGGAACGTGGGATTAGAGGAAAGCCAAATGGCTCCGAAAAATGGCTTCAGTCTTCAGTCAAAATCCACCCCACAATCTACAGTCGTGTGTGTGTGTGTTCACCCATCAATAGAGGACTGGGGGCTCTCTCCATACGAAGGGCGACTGGAAAGCAAAAGACAGAAAACAAAACAGGAATGTCTTTCAAATCAGGATCTTTGTTGACTCAAAACAACACAATTCCACACAATGGGTCTGTTAGGATTATTCCTATTAACATTGGAACTGAGTCAGCCAGCTTATTGGTCCATTTGAACCCAGTCCGCCAGGTTATTGGTTCATTAGAACCGAGTCCGCCAGCTTATTGGTCCATTAGAACCAAGTCCGTCAGCTTATTGGTCCATATGTCAAATCTGTAACAGCCAGCAGCAGCGTAGCCTGCTATTGGTTAATTTGAACCAGGGGACAGGAAGAACACTTTAGAATCAGGAAGTGACATCTTGACCAAAGCTCAGGTGTCCGACAGACTAGGGCCAGCTATGGCAGGACACAGGCATATCTTTCTGCAGACATAACACATGATGTTGCTATGTGATTAAAACCTGTTGTTACGGTTACAGTCTCTGTTGTAACCGTGCCCATTACTTTACAGCACAGGCTTTGTTTTCTTCAGCGCTTCACGATTACAACACAGACAGTGTAGCATTGTGGCTTTAACGTTAGTTCTTCATGTCTGTCGTAGCTAGCTAGCTAACGTGAACTAGTCAATTAGCTGTGGCTATTGATCCGACAGAACAAACAGGCTAATTTAGTTGATATCGTCGTACGACACCAAATCATTTATAGTGCTTCTATCTTTGCTACTCCTACTGTTGTTATATTGTAGCCTACTTGTGCGTGCAGTTTATATTTTCCACGTCACATGCACCGATCCTAACCAATTAGGTTTATTTCCCCTCGACACAGGTGGAAACGTGTTGTACCCGGGTCGATGGCGCAGTGTGAAAGGGGTATTAGTAAATGGAAATATATAAAAATATGAAATCTGACTAGGTGTGGTAACTAGATAACACCTCTGGTGTGTGTGTGTGTGTGTGTGTGTGTGTGTGTGTGTGTGTGTGTGTGCGCGCGCGCGCGCGCGCATGCGTGCACTAACACTTCCTGTTACCTCATCAATGGGAGCCATGGCGAGCACGGTCCTACGCCTTGGGGCTGAAACGATTAAAAGATTGAGAAAATAAGGGAAATAAAATAAAATGAATAAATATATTAAGTAAAGAAGAATGAGTAGTTTTAGAACTATACTGTGTAGTTTCATCTTTAATGACTGGAGCTAGTTGCAAAGAGAACTGTACTATATAGTCTCATATTTAATGACTGTAGTAAGTTACAGAGAGAACTGTACTAAATAGTTTCATATTTAATGACTGTAGTCGGTTACAGAGAGAACTGTACTATATAGTTTCATATTTAATGACTGTAGTCAGTTACAGAGATAACTGTACTGTATAGTTTCATATTTAATGACTGGAGCCAGTTACAGAGAGAACTGTACTATATAGTTTCATATTTAATAACGAGCCAGTTACAGAGAGAACTGTACTATATAGTTTCATATTTAATGACTGGAGCAAGTTACAGAGAGAACTGTACTATATAGTTTCATATTTAATGACTGGAGCCGGTTACAGAGAGAACTGTACTATAAAATGTGGCTGGTTTGGACCGGCTACATTAGCGTTAGTTAGTTTGCTAGCTAATGCTTGCTAGTTAGCAAATGTACGCTAGCTAGTGAACATAAGCTAGCTAGTAGTTGATTAACAAAAAAACAGGCTTCTATCGTAGTTTGAAAACAACATTGGTCAACGTTACGGATCTTAACACAGCTTACTAACGTTGTTTAGGCATTCTGGGATAGCTCTATAGCAACACATGTTGCCTCTAGTGTTTTACCTCTGTGACACAGCTTACTAACGTTGTTTAGACATTCTAGGATAGCTCTACAGCAACACATGTTGCCTCTAGTGTTTTACCTCTGTGACACAGCTTACTAACGTTGTTTAGACATTCTAGGATAGCTCTATAGCAACACATGTTGCCTCTAGTGTTTTACCTCTGTGACACAGCTTACTAACGTTGTTTAGACATTCTAGGATAGCTCTATAGCAACACATGTTGCCTGTAGTGTTTTACCTCTGTGACACAGCTTACTAACGTTGTTTAGACATTCTAGGATAGCTCCATAGCAACACATGTTGCCTCTAGTGTTTTACCTCTGTGACAGCTTACTAACGTTGTTTAGACATTCTAGGATAGCTCTATAGCAACACATGTTGCCTGTAGTGTTTTACCTTTGTGACACAGCTTACTAACGTTGTTTAGACATTCTAGGATAGCTCTATAGCAACACATGTTGCCTGTAGTGTTTTATCTCTGTGTGACGGCATCTGTGTGTAAGGTGTGCATTACCCTCACCTGGGTGGGGCCCTGTTAGGTCGGGAGGGGGCAGCGGGCATAGCCCCGGGGTCAGGGGCCCCGCCCGGTCGGGAGGGCAGGGGAGGCCCTGAGGGGGCAGAGCGGGCCCCGGGGCGGGGGGGGCCGGGTGGGGCTCTTCTCTGAGGGGTGGGGCTAGGCATCGGACTCCTGCACACACAGACAGTTAAGGAGAAATGTTCATTTAAAAATATGAAAACAAATATGAATAATGAGCTAAACAACAATCATTCTCTCTAACAATAACTTCAAACAACAACAAAAATGCTAATCCTGCATCTGGCACTCCCCATTGGTTCATACCTGTGTCCGGCCTGCCCCGTTGGTTAAAACCTGTGTACGGGACTGCCCATTGGTTCATACCTGTGTCCGGCCTGCCCCGTTGGTTAAAACCTGTGTACGGCACTGCCCACTGGTTCATACCTGTGTCCGGCCTGCCCCGTTGGTTAAAACCTGTGTCCGGCACTCCCCACTGGTTCATACCTGCGTCCGGAAGGCCCGCCTTGCACTTGCAGCCAGGAGTCGTCGACGGGTGGGGGCATGGCGGTTGTGATGGTGGTGGTGCTGATGTCCCCTATGATGTTGAGAGCCTCCTTCAGAGCGTGGTACATCCTCAGCATGTCATCCCGTCTCTCCGCCTGCTCCTGGGACTCCTCCATCAGGCTGTTCTGGTCCCCACAGGAGTAGAGCTGGGCCAGGAGCTCAGCATGGATAAACTCCTTAGACTGGAGGAGAGGAGAGGAGAGGAGAGGAGAGGAGAGGAGAGGAGAGGAGAGGAGAGGAGAGGAGAGGAGAGGTTCATCTGAAGTTGGGGATTCTTATGCAAGTTGCTTCCAGTCTTGTTGTGAATAATTGACCTGAACTGGCTGACCGGAACTTGATATTTGAAAGGATCTGGTATCAAAACTATTAGAGACATTTGTTTTTTCATGCTAGAACCCAATAGCGGTGTAATCTGGGCCTCACTAATATCATGAACCAGGGGGCTAGAGTTAGGGTCCTAATACCATGAACCAGGTCGTACTCACGCTGCTCACCATGAGGTGCATGATGGGCTAGAGTTAGGGTCCTAATATCATGAACCAGGGGGCTAGAGTTAGGGTCCTAATATCATGAACCAGGTCGTACTCACGCTGTTCACCATGAGGTGCATGATGGGTTAGGGTTAGGGTAAGGGTCCTAATATCATGAACCAGGTCGTACTCACGCTGTTCACCATGAGGTGCATGATGGGTTAGGGTTAGGGTCCTAATATCATGAACCAGGTCATACTCACGCTGTTCACCATGAGGTGCATGATGGGCTAGAGTTAGGGTCCTAATATCATGAACCAGGTCGTACTCACGCTGTTCACCATGAGGTGCATGATGGGTTAGGGTAAGGGTCCTAATATCATGAACCAGGGGGCTAGAGTTAGGGTCCTAATATCATGAACCAGGTCGTACTCACGCTGTTCACCATGAGGTGCATGATGGGTTAGGGTTAGGGTCCTAATATCATGAACCAGGTCGTACTCACGCTGTTCACCATGAGGTGCATGATGGGTTAGGGTTAGGGTCCTAATATCATGAACCAGGTCATACTCACGCTGTTCACCATGAGGTGCATGATGGTCTTGGGCATGAGGTCTCTGACGGTGCGGTTAATGATGGACATGTAGGAGTCCACCAGGTTACGAATCGTCTCCACCTGCAACATTACACCTGTGTTAGTAGCTGGGCATAGGACAGAGTTACAGTAGCTTCCCAAAGGGCTCATGTGTTATAGTAGCTTAGCACAGGGGTAATGTGTTGTGGTAGCTTAGCACATGGTTGATCTGTTATAGTAGCTTAGCACAGGGTTGATCTGTTATAGTAGCTTAGCACAGGGTTGATGTGTTATGGTAGCTTAGCACAGGGTTGATGTGTTATAGTAGCTTAGCACAGGGTTGATGTGTTATAGTAGCTTTTTTACAGGGTTAATGTGCGTTACCTGTCTCTCCAGCTGGGGGTCACTGTTCATAAAGCTCTCAGATCCAGCGTCGTCGCAGCTCTCGCTCTGATTGGAGGGAGGGAGAGATCAGGGAACAGGATGATGATGAAACAGGAAACACTGAAACTCTGTGTGTGTGTGTGTGTGTGTGTGTGTGTGTGTGTGTGTGTGTGTGCGTGTGTGTGTGTTTGAGTGACTGTGTAAGCGACTCTGCAGGACGTACCCTCTCTTTGTCCTGGCCAGAGAGTGCAGTCAGGATCAGAGGAAGAGGAAGAAGAGGAAATGTTATTAAAGCCACACTCAGCTATACTGGCTTACTCTCACAGTAGATAGCAGCTGCTACAGATGCAGACATTTTGATTCACCACAGTGTGTGTGTGTGTGTGTGTGTGTGTGTGTGTGTGTGTGAGTGAGTTACAGTGTGTTTCTGAGTTACAATGTCTGTGTGTACGTGTGACAGTGTGTGTTAGTGACTATGGAGTGTGTGTGTGTGGTTGTGTGTGTGTGTTAGTGACTATGGAGTGTGTGTGTGTGTGTGTGTGTGTGTGTGTGTACCACAACACGTTCAGGGTAGACTCCAGCACGGAGGAAGGCAGCCTTCCAGCTGTCCACCTCCTCCAGAGTATCACTGGCCAGCTCCAACGTGCGATTGTCCTTGTAAACATTCCTGTTCTCCACACACACACACACACACACACACACACACACACACACACATACACACACACACGTTAGTGTTAAAGATAGCAACACATACACACACACACACACACACACACACACACACATTAGTGTTAAAGATAGGAACGCATAGGAACACACACACACATTAGTGTTAAAGATAGGAACACATAGGAACACACACACACACACACACACACACACGTTGTTAAGGATAGGAACAAACACACACTTATTAGTGTTAAAGATAGGAACACACACACACCCTCTCTTACCTGTGCTCAGTGTTAAAGATAGCAAACATGTGCTTGCTGGACATGAAGCTCTTCTCCATGTCTTTAAATTTTAGGTTGTCCAGCGGCATCATGTACTTCTTCTCCTTCTCCTGCAGGGGGCACACAACACACCTTCAGCAGCCTGTCACTAACACACCCTCAGCAGCCTATCACTAACACACCCTCACCAGTGTGTGTGCATGCGTGTGCTTGCCTCATCATCTTTGTACCAGGACAGGGTCTCAGCCGTCAGGGTAAACCAGTACTCTTTGGCTCCGCCCTTCATGATGCTGATGTTGTTGATGGTCAGCCAGCCTTTACGGATCACCTGAAAACACACACACACACACACACACACACACACACTCACTTTTGACAACAGTTATAGATCACCGTTACAATTTAGGCACACAAAAGTGCCTCTTTTTGTAGGATCTGCCTAGCATCCTTTATTTTGACCACATATGCACACCTGCCCAGCAGTTATGATCACCCCTGGTTACATATCACCTGAACACACAGAGGAGTCTGTAACAATCTACAGTTAGATGTGAAGTCGTTTTACTATGGGATGAAGGGGAAATAGACTATGTAAAAGACAATAACACTCCCACACACACACACACACACACACACACACACACAGTGTGAAAACTTACCATGGTCTCATCCTGAAACAGTTTCCATAGAAACAGTGAAAAAGGAAAGGTTGGGGGGAAAAAAACATGTTAAAATTACTTCCAGGAAAAAACTCACACTTCACCCTTTAACTCAATAGATGAAAGTGCTGTACCTGGTTACCCTAGTAACACATATATTACGGTCTATTCTGACCCCTGACCCCTAGTTGGTGTACCTGGTTACCACAGTAACACACATATGATGTTCTGTACCATAGCAGTGTACCTGGTTACCACAGTAACACATCCTGTATATTATGGTCTGTACCATGGCGGTGTACCCGATAACCACAGTAACACATACTGTATATTATGGTCTGTACCATGGCGGTGTACCCGGTTACCACAGTAACACATACTGTATATTATGGTCTATACCATGGTGGTGTACCTGGGTGCCTGCGGCCTTCTTCTTGTTCTGAGGATTGCTTCTCTGCTGGGCACTAGGGAAAGCGATACACACACACATTACAGAACAGTGTTAAGGGTTAGGTACACACACACACAGACACAGACACAGACCCAGACAGACAGACAGACAGACAGACAACAGAACAGTGTGAAGGGTTAGGGGTCAGGGTGGGGAGAGTGGGGGTAGCTGGATGTGTGATGTCATCACAGTGGGACAGTGAGTCTTACTTGGCAAAGCCAATGAAGTCCTCGTGGTTTGTGTTCATGTAGGCCAGCTCAATGTCAATCAGCAATATCACCTGGACAATACACACACACACACACACACACACACACACACACACACACACACACACACACACTAGAGTTACCACTGAATTGCATGGCAGGATGTACCTGGGCCAGGTGTGTGGTGGACTTTGGGTTAGGGTTAGGTGTGTGGTGGACGGTAGGGTTAGTTACCTGGGGTTAGGGTTTGGGTTAGGGTCAGGGTCAGGGTTAGGTGTGTGGTGGTTTGTAGGGTTAGTTACCTGGTCTTAGGGTTAGGGTTAGTTACCTGGTCTTTGGGTTAGGGTTAGTTACCTGGTCTTAGGGTTAGGGTTAGTTAGCTGGTCTTTGTGTTAGGGGTTAGTTACCTGGTGTTTGTGTTAGGGTTAGTTACCTGGTCTTTGTGTTAGGGTTAGTTACCTGGTCTTAGGGTTAGGTGTGTGGTGGACGTTAGGGTTGGGTTAGGGTTTGTTACCTGGTCTTTGGGTTAGGGATGGGCTAGGGTTAGAGTTAGGTGTGTGGTGGACGTTAGGGTTGGGTTAGGGTTTGTTACCTGGTCTTTGGGTTAGGGTTAGAGTTAGGTGTGTGGTGGATGTTAGGATTAGGGTTGGGTTAGGTTTGGGTTAGGTGTGTGGTGGACGTTAGGGTTAGGGTTGGGTTAGGTGTGTGGTGGACGTTAGGGTTGGGTTAGGGTTTGTTACCTGGTCTTTGGGTTAGGGTTGGGTTAGGTTAGGGTTAGGTGTGCGGTGGACATTAGGGTTAGGGTTAGTTACCTGATCTTTGGTCAGAGTCTCCCTGTCTCTGATGTGTTGAGTGACAATCCTCTCCATCTCCTCTCTCAGCATGGGGTACTGGGCCAGCTGAAAACACACACACACACACACACACACACACACACACACACACACACACACACACACTTTACAGAGATATACACTACAACTGCAGCCCTACTAATCCAGTTTCCGCTGGGTCTAAGCCAGTCAGCTACAGTAGAGTACGTTAGTGGAAGGGTTCTTACCCTCTGGGTGATGACCAGGGTTAGGGTTAGGGGGTAAGGGTTAGGATAGTGTTAGGGTCAGGGTTTGGGTTGGGTTAGGGTCAGGGTTAGGATAGTGTTAGGGTCAGGGTTCGGGTTGGGTTAGGGTCAGGGTTAGCTGGACGTACCTTCAGGGTGCACTGGCGCACGGTGCTGACCAGCTCAGAGATGACCATGTCCACACACTTGGTGCATGGCTCCTTCAACAGAGCTATTTGTCGCTTGACAATAGTCTCAAAGGCCATATCAGGAGTAAACAGGCCAGTCCTAGTGAGGAGGAGCAGGAGGAGGAAGGAGGAGGGGAAGGAAAGGAGGAGGTGAATTAAAGCTGTAAAATGGAAGACTACTGATAGTAATATTCTGGTTGTACAGAGAAGTAGGAGCAGTAGAAAGGGTGAGGGTTAGGGTTAGGGTGAGGGTGAGGGTGAGGGTTAGGGTTATAAAGTGTACCTGATGCCGTGGATGTTCTTGATAGGGTTAGGGTGAGGGTTAGGGTTATAAAGGTTACCTGATGCCGTGGATGTTCTTGATAGGGTTAGGGTTAGGGTTAGGGTGAGGGTTATAAAGTGTACCTGATGCCGTGGATGTTCTTGATAGGGTTAGGGTTAGGGTGAGGGTTATAAAGTGTACCTGATGCCGTGGATGTTCTTGATAGGGATAGGGTTAGGGTTAGGGTTAGGGTGAGGGTTATAAAGTGTACCTGATGCCGTGGATGTTCTTGATAGGGTTAGGGTGAGGGTTAGGGTTATAAAGTGTAGCTGATGCCGTGGATGTTCTTGATAGGGTTAGGGTTAGGGTTAGGGTTATAAAGTGTACCTGATGCCGTGGATGTTCTTGATAGGGTGAGGGTTAGGGTTATAAAGTGTAGCTGATGCCGTGGATGTTCTTGATAGGGTTAGGGTTAGGGTTGTAAAGTGTACCTGATGCCGTGGATGTTCTTGATAGGGTTAGGGTGAGGGTTAGGGTTATAAAGTGTACCTGATGCCGTGGATGTTCTTGATAGGGTTAGGGTGAGGGTTAGGGTTATAAAGTGTAGCTGATGCCGTGGATGTTCTTGATAGGGTTAGGGTTAGGGTTAGGGTTATAAAGTGTACCTGATGCCGTGGATGTTCTTGATAGGGTGAGGGTTAGGGTTATAAAGTGTAGCTGATGCCGTGGATGTTCTTGATAGGGTTAGGGTTAGGGTGAGGGTTATAAAGTGTACCTGATGCCGTGGATGTTCTTGATAGCATAGCTGATCTCTTTACGCATCGTCTTCTCATCAATCGCCAACTGTACACGCACGCACGCACGCACGCACACACGCACACACGCACACACGCACACACGCACACACACATAAACAAACAAGCACGCGCGCACACACGTGTTTGTGTGTACTATGGTGTGTCTGTTTGGGTGTACCATGGCGTGTGTGTGTATGTACAATGGGTGTGTGTGTACCTTGACCAGGTCAAAAGGAAACCTCTCATGGAAGATGCGGTTGATCTTGGCTCCTCCTGACAGCTCATAAGTATCTATCTGGTCACCTGAGCCTTCGATACGTTTCTCAAAGTCCACCGCAAACTGCTGCACCATCCTACACACACACACACACACACACACACACAGGTTGATAAATATAACCAGTAAAGGGATTTAGGGAGCTATAAGTGTTCTACAAACATATTTCTACAACTGTTAGTTTGGACAACCATTGTGATTGGCCAAGACAGGTTCCAGAGGAGCCCGTATCCTTGACAACACACAGCTTCCTGGCAACGCCCTCCCTCACCATGTGACTAACTGAACATGTCACCGTGAATTACATCATCCATGTTCTTACAAACAGGATGCCTGGCTAGCTTCCTCCAGCACTCTGATCAGACTAACCTTACCCTGACCCTTCACCCATAACCCTTCACCCCGACTGTGTCAGCATGGCTCTACTAGCAGCTAAGGTTAAAGGTTAAAGGGACTGCATCAGGGCCTTGGTATTGCATGAGGGGTTAGGGTTAAAGGTTAAGGTAATCACTGCAGCAGGGCCTTGGTTTTGCGCGAGGGGTTAGGGTTAAAGGTTCAAGGTTAAGGTACTCACTGCAGCAGGGCCTTGGTTTTGCATGACGGGTTAGGGTTAAAGGTTAAAGGTTAAGGTACTCACTGCAGCAGGGCCTTGGTTTTGTGTGAGGGGTAAGGATTAAAGGTTAAGGTACCCACTGCAGCAGGGCCTTGATTTTGCGTGAGGGGTTAGGGTTAAAGCTTAAAGGTTAAGGTACTCACTGCAGCAGGGCCTTGGTTTTGCATGACGGGTTAGGGTTAAAGGTTAAAGGTTAAGGTACTCACTGCAGCAGGGCCTTGGTTTTGTGTGAGGGGTAAGGATTAAAGGTTAAGGTACCCACTGCAGCAGGGCCTTGATTTTGCGTGAGGGGTTAGGGTTAAAGCTTAAAGGTTAAGGTACTCACTGCAGCAGGGCCTTGGTTTTGCGTGAGAGGTTAGGGTTAAAGGTTAAGGTACTCACTGCAGCAGGGCCTTGGTTTTGCATGAGGGGTTAGGGTTAAAGGTTAAAGGTTAAGATACTCACTGCAGCAGGGCCTTGGTTTTGCGTGAGGGGTTAGGGTTAAAGGTTAAAGTACTCACTGCAGCAGGGCCTTGATTTTGCGTGAGGGGTTAGGGTTAAAGGTTAAAGGTTAAGGTACTCACTGCAGCAGGGCCTTGGTTTTGCGTGAGGGGTTAGGGTTAAAGGTTAAGGTACTCACTGCAGCAGGGCCTTGGTTTTGCGTGAGGGGTTAGGGTTGAAGGTTAAAGGTTAAGGTACTCACTGCAGCAGGGCCTTGGTTTTGCGTGAGGGGTTAGGGTTAAAGGTTAAGGTACTCACTGCAGCAGGGCCTTGGTTTTGCATGAGGGGTTAGGGTTAAAGGTTAAAGGTTAAGGTACTCACTGCAGCAGGGCCTTGGTTTTGCGTGAGGGGTTAGGGTTAAAGGTTAAAGGTTAAGGTACTCACTGCAGCAGGGCCTTGGTTTTGCGTGAGGGGTTAGGGTTAAAGGTTAAAGGTTAAGGTACTCACTGCAGCAGGGCCTTGGTTTTGCGTGAGGGGTTAGGGTTAAAGGTTAAAGGTTAAGGTACTCACTGCAGCAGGGCCTTGGTTTTGCATGAGGGGTTAGGGTTAAAGGTTAAAGGTTAAGGTACTCACTGCAGCAGGGCCTTGGTTTTGCGTGAGGGGTCATCTGGTCTGAAGTTCTTGTATTCCTCCACCTCCTTCTCAATGGACAACAGCTGGCTCTGCAGTCTGCTGCGTAACGCTGGCAACGTGTCCCGGATGTGGTTGGTCAGTTGCTAGGAGACACAGGAGAGAGATGGTCAGTTGCTAGGATGCTATTAAATCTGACAATGGACAGGGTGTGTGTGTGTGTGTGTGTGTGTGTGTGTGTGTGTGTGTGTGTTACCTGGTTGAGGATCTTCTGCAGGTAACTGGTGCCCATGCGTTCTGCCAGGTGTCGGTAGGAGGGGTGAGACAGGAAGAACTTCTTCTCCGCTGTCATGGCCGCCATGATGTCCTTTTTACCATCAATGTCCTTCTGGCTGCGATTCACCACTCCAACATATCCTACACACACACACACACACACACACACACACACAGCGGTGGGACTAGTGTGTGCACATCATGTGTGTGTTTATAGTCTGTGTGTTTGTTGTGTGTGTGTGGTACCTCTCCTGAGTGGAAGCAGCTTGTTCTCCAGGATCTCCCGAGCATCCGTCCCCTCGTCCATCAGGTCCAGTTTGGTGATCACCCCAATAGTACGCATCCCTACAGAGTACACACACAGTACCATAGTACTAACCCTAACCCTACAGATAGTACACATCCCTACAGAGTACACACACAGTACCATAGTAACATAGTACGCATACAGAGTACACACACAGTACCAGTACATCAGTACTACATAGTACGCATCCCTACAGAGTACACACACAGTACCATAGTACTAACCCTAACCCTACAGATAGTACACATCCCTACAGAGTACACACACAGTACCATAGTAACATAGTACGCATCCCTACAGAGTACACACACAGTACCATAGTATTGGCCCTAACCCTACAGATAGTACGCATCCCTACAGAGTACACACACAGTACCATAGTACTGGCCCTAACCCTACAGATAGTACACATCCCTAGAGAGTACACACACAGTACCATAGTAACATAGTACGCATCCCTACAGAGTACACACACAGTACCATAGTACTGGCCCTAACCCTACAGATAGTACACATCCCTAGAGAGTACACACACAGTACCATAGTAACATAGTACGCATCCCTACAGAGTACACACACAGTACCATAGTACTAACCCTAACCCTACAGATAGTACACATCCCTACAGAGTACACACACAGTACCATAGTACTAACCCTAACCCTACAGATAGTACACATCCCTACAGAGTACACACACAGTACCATAGTAACATAGTACGCATCCCTACAGAGTACACACACAGTACCATAGTACTAACACTAACCCTACAGATAGTACACATCCCTACAGAGTACACACACAGTACCATAGTACTAACCCTAACCCTACAGATAGTACACATCCCTACAGAGTACACACACAGTACCATAGTAACATAGTATGCATCCCTACAGAGTACACACACAGTACCATAGTACTAACCCTACAGATCGTACACATCCCTACAGAGTGCACACACAGTACCATAGTACTGGCCCTAACCCTACAGATAGTACGCATCCCTACAGAGTACACACACAGTACCATAGTAACATAGTACGCATCCCTAGAGAGTACACACACAGTACCATAGTACTAACCCTACAGATAGTACACATCCCTAGAGAGTACAAACACAGTACCATAGTACTAACCCTAACCCTACAGATAGTACACATCCCTACAGAGTACACACACAGTACCATAGTAACATAGTACGCATCCCTACAGAGTACACACACAGTACCATAGTACTAACCCTACAGATAGTACACATCCCTACAGAGTGCACACACAGTACCATAGTACTGGCCCTAACCCTACAGATAGTACGCATCCCTACAGAGTACACACACAGTACCATAGTAACATAGTACGCATCCCTACAGAGTCCACACACAGTACCATAGTACTGACCCTAACCCTACAGATAGTACGCATCCCTACAGAGTCCACACACAGTACCATAGTACTAACCCTAACCCTACAGATAGTACGCATCCCTACAGAGTACACACACAGTACCATAGTACTGGCCCTAACCCTACAGATAGTACGCATCCCTACAGAGTACACACACAGTACCATAGTACTGACCCTAACCCTACAGATAATACGCATCCCTACAGAGTACACACACAGTACCATAGTACTGACCCTAACCCTACAGATAGTACGGATCCCTACAGAGTACACACAGTACCATCGTACTAACCCTATAGATAGTACGCATCCCTACAGAGTACACACGCAGTACCATAGTACTAACCCTAACCCTACAGATAGTACACATCCCTAGAGGACACACACAGTACCATAGTACTAACCCTAACCCTACAGAGGACCACAGTGATCACAGTACCAAGACACACTATATTCCCTTACAGAGGACCACGGTGATCACAGTACCAATACACGCTCTATTCCCTTACAGAGGACCACAGTGATCACAGTACCAAGACACGCTCTATTCCCTTACAGAGGACCACAGTGATCACAGTACCAAGACACGCTCTATTCCCTTACAGAGGACCACAGTGATCACAGTACCAATACACGCTATATTCCCTTACAGAGGACCACAGTGATCACAGTACCAAGACACGCTCTATTCCCTTACGGAGGACCACGGTGATCACAGTACCAAGACACGCTCTATTCCCTTACAGAGGACCACAGTGATCACAGTACCAAGACACGCTCTATTCCCTTACAGAGGACCACGGTGATCACAGTACCAAGACACGCTCTATTCCCTTACAGAGGACCACGGTGATCACAGTACCAAGACACGCTCTATTCCCTTACAGAGGACCACGGTGATCACAGTACCAAGACACGCTCTATTCCCTTACAGAGGACCACAGTGATCACAGTACCAAGACACGCTCTATTCCCTTACAGAGGACCACGGTGATCACAGTACCAAGACATGCTCTATTCCCTTACAGAGGACCACAGTGATCACAGTATCAAGACACGCTCTATTCCCTTACGGAGGACCACAGTGATCACAGTACCAAGACACGCTATATTCCCTTACAGAGGACCACAGTGATCACAGTACCAAGACACGCTCTATTCCCTTACAGAGGACCACAGTGATCACAGTACCAAGACACGCTCTATTCCCTTACGGAGGACCACAGTGATCACAGTACCAAGACACGCACTATTCCCTTACAGAGGACCACAGTGATCACAGTACCAAGACACGTACTATTCCCTTACG
Source organism: Aplochiton taeniatus (assembly GCA_017639675.1). NCBI lineage: Eukaryota > Metazoa > Chordata > Actinopteri > Galaxiiformes > Galaxiidae > Aplochiton > Aplochiton taeniatus. The sequence goes on along the minus strand of CM030185.1, from coordinate 18,664,753 downwards.
GAGGACCACAGTGATCACAGTACCAAGACACGCTCTATTCCCTTACAGAGGACCACAGTGATCACAGTACCAAGACACGCTCTATTCCCTTACAGAGGACCACAGTGATCACAGTACCAAGACACGCTCTATTCCCTTACGGAGGACCACAGTGATCACAGTACCAAGACACGCACTATTCCCTTACAGAGGACCACAGTGATCACAGTACCAAGACACGTACTATTCCCTTACGGAGGACCACAGTGATCACAGTACCAAGACACGCTCTATTCCCTTACAGAGGACCACAGTGATCACAGTACCAAGACACGCACTATTCCCTTACAGAGACAGTTCCTGCCTTTTCCCTCTGGCTATCGGTTTGTGGTCCTAGGCCCCTAAACCATTTAGAGATACTTCTTTGCCTGCAGCTATCACATTATTAAACACAGATGATGTGTGGCACCTAAAGATTTTGAGTGAGGCGGTGTGTTAGGGTGTGTGCGCGTGTGTGTGTGTAGAGGCATTTACTTGACCCCTAAGTACTAATAAAGAAGACACACACACCTTGAGGGTCCACTTCCTTGGCAATCTTGAGGGCATCCGAGTTGGCCAGGTCAGAGTTTGCAGGGGAGACGGCCAGCAGCAGGCAGTTGTCTTTGGTAACAAACTGCATCAGCATGTCTCTGATCTGAGCCTCGATGTCAGCAGGCTGGTCCCCCACCGGCACCTTGGTCATCCCCGGGAGGTCAACCAGGGTCAGGTTCAGGACTAGGGCACAGGCGGAACAATACAGCACAGGTACAACTCCATCAAACAAAACAGTACAGGATAAGTATGTGTGTGTGTGTGTGTGTGCGTGTGTGTGTGTGTGTTTGTGGGGGGGGGGGGGTGAGTGCGTGGTGTGTGTGTGTGTGTGTGTGTGTGTGTGTGTGTGTGTGTGTGTGTGTGTGTGGGTGAGTGAGTGAGTGTGTGTTGTGTGTGTGTGGGTGTGTGGGTGAGTGTGTGTGTGTGTGTGGGTGAGTGTTGTGTTGTGTTGTGTTGTGTGTGTGTGTGTGAGTGTGAGAGTGTGTGTGTGTGTGAGTGTGTGTGGGGTGAGTGTGTGTTGTGTGTGTGTGTGGGTGAGTGTGTGTTGTGGGTGTGTGTTGTGTGTGTGTGTGTGTGTGTGTGTGTGTGTGTGTGTGTGGGTGAGTGAGTGAGTGTGTGTTGTGTGTGTGTGGGTGTGTAGGTGAGTGTGTGTGTGTGTGTGGGGGGGGGGGTGAGTGTGTGTGTGTGTGTGGGTGAGTGTGTGTTGTGTTGTGTTGTGTGTGTGTGTGTGTGAGAGTGTGAGAGTGTGTGTGTGTGTGGGGGGGGGGGGGGTGAGTGTGTGTGTGTGTGTGGGTGAGTGTGTGTTGTGTTGTGTTGTGTGTGTGTGTGTGAGAGTGTGAGAGTGTGTGTGTGTGTGTGTGTGTGTGGGTGAGTGTGTGTTGTGTGTGTGTGTGGGTGAGTGTGTGTTGTGGGTGTGTGTGTGTGTGTGTGTGTGTGTGTGTGTGTGTGTGTGTGTGTGTGTGTGTGTGTGTAGCAGTACCGTTTGGAGAGTAGACCCGCAGGTTGATGGGGACGGGGGATATTCCTTTGTTCTGGCCGGTGATGCGGTCGGTCTCAGCCTCTATCTCCTGACGGACTTCATCAAAATCAATAAACTTCTTCCCTTTACAGTGCAGGAACTCTGCATACTCTACCAACGAGGAGGAAGGGAAAAGGAATTACTTTTCTAAACTAGCCAGGAAGAGACCAACATTTCAATTCACAGTAATAATCACTCCCACTGCCATGGTGAGCAATATTTGAATTCACAGTAATAATCACTCCCACTGCCATGGTGAGCAACATTTGACTTCACAGTAATAATCACTCCCACTGCCATGGTGAACAACATTTGAATGGCTCCTCAGATTTCTTTCAGTGTAAAGAGAGGAGCCTAGCGCCCCCCGGCGGACAGCCACAGTATTGACCATGTTTGGTTTCTCTGAGTGACTTGACAGGCAGACTGGATGGTCTGTGTTGTGTTGGGATTAGTTTGGTGTTGAGCAGTGTGCATGTATAGTGATACGTTGACCTGTGAGTGGTCAGTCAAGTAAGTACACCTATAGTCGTCTGTGAGTTAGCTCACGTTAAGTCTACTGTGTTAATGTCTGGAGTCCATTGTCCATGGTCAGGGTCAGGGTTACGATTAGACGGACTGCCAGGGCCTCACCAGTGGGGCAGTTGATCAGCTGTAACACCAGAGGGCGACGAGTCACGATGCCGGAACCACGGGGCAGGAAGTCCCTGGGAGAACCACAGAAGAAGAGAGGAAGTGGGATGGATAAGAGGTGAGATTATACTTTGAATAGACTTAAACACACTGATTGTGAGAGAGAGAGAGAGAGAGAGAGAGAGAGAGAAGAGAGAGAGAGAGAAGAGAGAAGCAGAGAGAGAGTGAGTGAGTGAGTGAGTGAGAGAGTGACAGAGAGGGAGAGAGAGTGAGAGTGTGTGTGTATGGCTGAGCTCCCTGTCTGCATGCTACCATATGAGAACAGGTTGTCTCACTCCGTCAGCTTTATAGAGAGCTCTCTCTGAAGGGGCAGCCTGCAGCGTGGCGCACACACCACACACCACACATAACACACACCACACACACACACACACACACACACACACACAGCACACCACACACACACAGACACACAAGCACAAATTGGAAAGGGAGAGCAAGCAGGATTAGGAAGGGGGTGACCCAATGAGTCTTTCATTCTAATTGGTCGGTTCTGTTATGGTGCTGTCATGCTCCCTCCATCTTCTTCTAATTGGATTGGCCGGTTCTGTTATGATGCTGTCATGCTCCCTCCATCTTCTTCTAATTGGATTGGCCGGTTCTGTTATGATGCTGTCATGCTCTTCTCTCTCCTTTCACCCTTAAGGTGTGTAGGAGGGGCAGTGGAAATGCCCGTAGTCTCATCCGTACACAATCTCAGACCTGACAGGACCTCTAAATACCACCCGGACGGTTGTGGCACACGAGTAAACGGACTACCGCGTCACCGCTGGGGAGAGCCGCTTGGAATCTCTCCCGGCTTCCGGAGGGGCGGAGCTCTAAGCACCTACGCTCAAGGGGCTGGGATAGCAATATGCAGCCAATCAGGACTGTGCATTCTGAATGAAGATAATTATACAGTATATGTTTTTGCAAGCTTTATTCTTAAGTATATGTAATTTTTTGTATGATTCCCTATATCTTAAAGTAGGAGGGCCGGCAAAAGAACACTTTTTGTGTTTACTCGGAGGAGTCAGTGACAGTAAGGCTGAAGAGACCAGCTCATTTAGTTTTTTTTTCCTGGAATGTTAATTGAGTACATCACGAAAAGTAGACTCTAATTTAGAGAGCCTCCAGAATAAACCATTGCCTTCTGATAAAACCGGGAGGGGTCACTGGGTTTAAAAGTCAAGAGAACGTGTGTATTATCATCATGCTGCTTCGCCTGATTGCGAGAGAAAGCCGCGTCCCAGCCTACACAGGTGCAGGTAGGGGAGGCCACCTATTTAGGACTACAGCAGCTACATAGAAAGTCCTGGCGCTTCACAATCACGCTAGCCCCTAACGGCAATCCCTACAGACCGCCCAGGCCCTTTCCACTTACTTCCCCACGAAGTTCTCCAGCACAGAGCTTTTCCCTGCACTCTGTCCTCCGACCACGGCGATCTGAGGCAGGTCCATAGTGGCATTCTGACCGATCGCCGAAAGGCATCCTGCATCCTATTGACCAAAGGAATCAGGTCCTCCATTCCGCGGTTCCCCATCTTGGCGGTACCGTTTGTGTCCTCCAACACCACCTCAGGAGCAACCAAGAGAGAGAGAGGCAGAGAGAGAGGAGAGAGAGAACTAGGGAGAGCGCGACAGAGGGCACAGCCCTGCTGGTACAGAACACTTCTTTTCACCCCGCTTTTTTTGTTAATGTAACAGAAATAATGGACTTTAATCCATAAAAAGCCTTGATATCGGTGTCTTTCCAAACGAATGTCTGGTGTCCACGTTTTTTATCTTTGCCACGATCGTCCTCTACAGCGGCGAGCGGGGGAGGATGGGGACGCTGTAGTGCTGCTGACAGCAATATTAACACGAAGTCGTGACTGATACGTGACCCATAGGGGGCTACAAACACCCACTGGAGTCGACCTGAGTCAGGTGTTAACCAATCAATGTCAAAATCAGTCAATCAATAAAATAGTAGGCTAACCCTTATTACTAGTCAATCAGTAAAGAACACGACCCATATAGCCGCCTTAAAGTCTCCAAGTGGTTTTGTGCATGGGGCGATGATGCTATGCGGCGCAATGTCGTGCTAACACAGTTAACTTGCTAAACAGTGAAACAAAAACCTCCCTCCCCCAGCAACTCTGCCCATGGTGCTGAAAAGAGACCGAAGCCCACTGTCCGCAGCGCTATTGAAATTGATTTTGTACTATTAAATTAACTATCAATTGGAGTCATTAGGCCACGTGTTATACTGTATACTATCTAACACTAGAAAGCTATTCAAATGTTTTAGGCTTATAGCCATCATCCAAATCGCAATTTTCATTAACACTATAGGTTTTGGCTAGAACTATAATGACAGTCATTCAAAGCTTTAACAGTCCAGGCAGTCGATATTGAAGTGAACATGCGCGCGTATTAAAGCACGATATGTGATATTGTGTGATATTGTCCAGTTTTGTCAAATTGTAGGCAAACCTAATCTAACCAAATCTATAGCTTAGTATGAGCACCTAATTGTTTATTAATGGTGCTTTATAAAGGGTGGTGTCGTCTTGGTATTGGAAATAGGCTATATTTTAATGTCCTCAATTTAATACATGTGTGTGTGTGTGTGTGTGTGTGTGTGTGTGTGTGTGTGTGTGTATATATATATATATATATATATATTATATATATATATATATATATATATAATATATATATATATATTATATATATATATATATATATAAATAAACAATTACAATGATAAACAACGTTGATATGTGTTCAGGGTCATGAAACACCCGGGGACCTTTATCCATTGCAAAATAGATATTTATAGGCCTTTTTGTTGGTTTATTTATCCCCCAAAAATCACTGGGACGAACAATTATAACATTGATATCGATCATCTCATCTCAATAGGCCTTAATTCACAAAAGGTTGCACTATCCCTTTAAGACAATGCTCCTCCCTGACGGCAGGGGGAGATCAAGGTGAATAGTCACTACACGTGTGCACAAAGTCCACGAACAACTGTTTGACCACAACTTGCCTCTTCAGCTTGAGCAGAACCATTTATTTTGAAAACCTAACAAACCAATAAGTTGTGTGTTTCAAAACCTCTAAGCCCTATCTTTTTAGGAATAACGGGATATGTTCGTCGTAAAAAGGAAAATCAAAAGTTTGGACATTCTCGCAGGTTAGCGTTAGTTATGAGAAATTAGCTTTTAACAATAGCCTTACAACACAGATGTTCAATCAACCCCAACATCAGCCAAGACCTCGACATCTTCCGCCCTTTTCCATTCGCCAACCTCCACCTTTTCCACAGGCACCGATTCGGCTAGAAAACAGGTTAGGTGATATTTGTTCGGCTGAACAGAATCAGTCGGAGATTGATAACGTTGTAAATGTTGTTGTTTTTTAAAGGAGAAACAGGACTCAAAAAGTTGGGCGCGCTTCGTGTTTAAACCGAAATTACCAGATCTTCGCGTGATATTTCAATTTGGTAGTGGTGGTCCTATGTCCTGCATGCTTCGTTATGTACTCATGTATGGAAATGATACTCCTGTGAGGCTAACCATATGTTTGGGAAATCCAGACTAATGCACTACTAAATAGCACGGTTTTAATAAGCATATGATTTCCAACGAATAAAAAAACGGCCAAAACGGTGTTTCACCACATTAAAACAATACTATTACCCTGGCTTTCAACAGGCTTGTATTATAATATAGCTGTCTAGTTTTCAATGTAATTGGCGAATTGATCAATATAGTTTGAGAAATGTCCATTTATATCTCCCATCCTTTCCCCCTTTAAAATCTCTTTAGACTCACACTACCCAGCAATGCTGGTGTGCCATTGCATGGTCCGAGGTATGCAGCTAGCAAGCGGTCTCTCCTGGGCCACGCCCCCGGCAGCAGCCACTGGGTCAGAGGCACTGCTGAACGTCATGGCGGAGCACAGCAGGTTATGACACAATAATGAGTGGAAACTAGACAAGAGGATCCTCACTGTCGTTAGCCATGATTAGATGAAACTCTCCCTGTAAACCCTATTCACCCTTAGCATTCTGTTACTCCAGTCATGATCATCATTGTCCTTGGCCTTGATTAGATAATACTCTCCCATTAGCACAGTGTGGGCTAATGGAGTAACCTTAGCATGGCTTTACTGCACTCACACACTCATAAAGGAGAACATTACTACTGAGGTGTAGACTTGTTGGTCATTAAGTGTTTTGTGATCTGATTGGTTGTTTTCTGTCCTTACAGCGTCTCCCACACAGGAAGAGGAAGGGACAGCAGACAGGAAGTCTCAATGGAGAGCAGCAGTGCAGATCTAATGATCAGGATCTAGGAGGGCAGCATGGCAGATCTAGCTCTCAGGATCTAGAAGAACAGCAGGAGCCAGAGCTGAAGAGACAGGTGGTTAACAGGTAACATGATGCTGGTCATGTTAGTGCATCAAGTCCTTTTTATTATTCTATAACTGGGATAGTTCATTAACTTAGACATACTGATGGAGATAATCAAAGAGTTTGTGTCTCCACCCTCTAACTGTCTCATGCAATATAATCTCTCCAGGTCGGACAAGTCGGGAGAAGTGACGAATGATGTTAATCTCCTGAGGTCAGCTGGTCAACCAGGAAGTGGCGGTAAGATGGTCCGTGCTGTGATCCAGTGAGGAGCTGCTCTAGATGTGGTTTATTAGTCAAATAACTGCTGGGTTATCCTTCAGACTCCAGTGAGGCCTCAGGCGCAGTACTCCCTCCTGACCAGGAGGAGGCAGCAGACTGCAGCTGCGAGGAGACTCCTATCACAGCAGCTGAGGTGAGGCCTCTTCCTGGTTTATTCTTATGGTGTAAACAGAACAGTCTTAGTCACAAAACAAGAAGCCAGTCAAACAAGCAGAATTGTTTTCTGTTCATTCTGGCCCTATCCTGAAACATGCCATTGCCCTCTGAGTTCCTTTCAATTGCTAACAAGCATCAATCAATACTGACTTCACTTCATACAGTTTGCATTCAACCTGGCCAAACAGTTAGTCTCACCTCCACAACTCACTGAACACCACACCCCCTTCGCTGTTTGTTGGAGGCTAAAACCAAGACATCTGGCTAGGCCTTCAGCGCAAACTGTGTTTGGATGATTATTATTATTTCATTTCATAGATAACATCCTGCTAAGATTATCTCCAGGGTCTGGGTCAATTGATAAAATATATACATATGAAAGTCTTGAAAATAAAAATGTCAGACCATTGCTACGTCACTTCAATCTTGATTAAAATGTAGCCAATTACTGTTTTATTTGAGGATGGTATCCCCCAAAAAAATAAATCTCCTACTGTTGACCGCCGGAGTGTGATACGTTTATCAAGCCATTTTGAAACGCTAACCGCAAGCAATAGCTAACTGCCTACTAGCTCTTTTATGGGTTACTATGGTATGGTTTAATCTATGGAACTAAATCAGAAATTTTTTATACCATATACACTATTTTACATTCAGAGATGTCCATGTGTAGTTGTATTATGTTGAAAAGGTCTGACAACTGAGCTACAGCCCATATAACAAGGACCCTGGCCCCAGACTAGGTGTCCATAACAGTGTTCAGAACCTGGTTCTCCAATTAGGTGGTGTACACAGACCATGCAAGGAGTTGAACCCCGTCCTGGTAAACCAGGAGTGCCTCCACCACAGTCCCCTACCTAAACCAGGCCCGGTCTTGCCCTAGCTTCTCAACACTGCTCTAACTAGAGGATACATGCAAACCTTTAGATACCCACCTGAGACCTCCATCCTGGCATGGTGCTAGTGTACTGAGGGGGGTATGAAGTTAAACCAACCATTCACATATCAACTTACAATGCATACGTTATATTTGACAGTAAGTGCACACAAACCAGACACTTTATTTTTTGTATTGATGACTCCAGTCAAGCAGACTGGGATTTTGTAACAAATTCGCAATGACACCATACAAATTATTGAACGCAAATGCCGGCAATGTAACACTACTGTTGTAGCCATGTGGAACAGATGCTATTTGATTTAGGACTACTGCTGTAGCCATATGGGATGGATGCCATTTGATGTAGGACTACTGCTGTAGCCATATGGAACGGATGCTATTTGATTTAGGACTACTGCTGTAGCCATATGGAACGGATGCTATTTGATTTAGGACTACTGCTGTAGCCATATGGAACGGATGCCATTTGATTTAGGACTACTGCTGTAGTTATATGGAACGGATGCTATTTGATTTAGGACTACTGCTGTAGCCATATGGAACGGATGCTATTTGATGCAAGACTACTGCTGTAGCCATATGCTATTTGATGACTCGTTTAAGTAGTTGAAGTCGTTCATTTGGAGGGTTTGTTTGTTTGTTTATTTTACACGCAGACACACAATTTTCAGATAATGATGTATTCTTACCAGCATGAGGGCCCGGATGAAAGGCTGAAAGAAAAACGTCCAGGTGAGCCCAAGTGGGAGAAATGAATACGAACGCTCTGAAAGGGAAACTCAACGTCCAAGAAGGAAATTAGTTGGCTATACTGTAGCCATGTTGAGTTGTATTTAACCCCGTGTTGGCGATACTGAAGCCATGTTGAGTTGTATTTAACCCCGTGTTGGCTATGTGTGTGTGTGTGTGTGTGTGTGTGTTAGCTTCAGGTTAATAGGCCAACACTGAAGGTGACCATTCAAAGGAGCAGTGAGAGCAGGGCCTGCCGACAAACTGACAGACCCACAGACAAACCTTCCAAAGGTCTCCACTGCCACCTCTGCAACATCACCTGCTCTGATCCACAGGTAGGACTAACACACACACACACACACACACACGTAAGGTAATGTCTGTCTGAACACAGGTAGGACTAACACCCACACACACACACACACACATGTAAGGTAATGTCTGTCTGAACACAGGTAGGACTAACACACACACACACACGTAAGGTAATAATGTCTGTCTGAGCAGGACTAAAGTCTGATTTATGCTCCTAGGTTTGTGTGCCTGCAAACATTTGCGTGCGTCGTTCGCTGATGTTGGCACAGTAATTTGCCTGCATGCTTCTGCGAGTTCACTAGGGGGCAGTGTCACATTTACTAATCCAGAGTGTGAAGAAAAGACAGTAGAAGAAACAGATATGTACCGTCACGTAAAGTGTATTGTACGTACTAGTGAGACTAACAGATAGGGCTCTAATACTGGAAAGCTTCTGTCCGTTTTGTTTCCGTAGTAACCTTTTTTATTTTAGAGGAAGTTGAAGAGTACTTCCTGTGGTCTGCAGCGCTTCCAGGGTCACATGATGGGGGTGGAGCATCAGAGAAAGCTGATGGACATTCAACACATCAGCTCAGTGTGTCTACACAAACACAGGTCTGTACACACACACACACACACACACACACACACACACACACACACACACACACACGCACATATCAGCTCAGTGTGTCTACACAAACACAGGTCTGAACACACACACAAGCACACACACACACACACACACTCACACACACACACACACACACACACGTACATATCAGCTCAGTGTGTCTATACAAACACAGGTCAGAATACACACACACACACACACACACACATACATATCAGCTCAGTGTGTGTACACAAACACCGGTTAGAATACACACATACACAGTCGCATGCAGACATGGTTAGTCCGCCAGACTAAATGTAAGATAATATTAAAAATATGATATAATATTGTAACTGTGTTAACAGAGGCCGCCGGCCCAGCATGCAGCGCTGGTGTACCACCTGCCAATCACATTTCAGTGGTGACCTAATCCTCCACCGTAGGACCAATCAGCACAAGGTCACACGCATTACATCACTCACGTGCTGAGCTGCTATAGGCCAGCGGCAGAATATAGTAGACCAAGCTAATAATGTCTGTCACCATTAACTGGCTTGTTTTTTATTGAAATTAATATTTAAATGAAATTAAAGTTGGAAAGATACATTGCAATAACAATGGCAAAATACAACTAATAAATACATTTGAAAAACTTCTATGGAATGAAAGAGAATGATCAACAGCTGCTTAATAACTTCATAATTGTGTGTGTCAGCTGTGTAAGCAGGCGTCACGTCCCTTCTGTTCAGTGTGTAAGCGCCACTTCAGGACCCCCAGGAAGTTTGTGGAACACATGAAGTCTCCAGGTCACAAGCAGCAGCTGGAGCAGGTATAAACCAGACCCTAACCACAACCCAACCCCTAATTATAACCACAACCCTAACCACAACCCAAACCGCTTACTTCTCATGGAGGGAGGGAGGGAGGGAGGGAAGGATGGATGCATGAAGGGAGGGATGGAAGGATGGATAGATGGATGGATGGATGGGTGCATTGATTGGAGTTGGGTGTAGTAGAGGTCAGTTTGATTTTCTGCCTGTCTCCCTCCAGCTGCGCCAGGAGGAAACGCTGGAGGAGGAGCTTATCACTGTAGATGCTGTGGGCTGCTTTGAGGGGGAGGAGGACTGTGAGGAGGAGGAGAAGGAGGAGGAAGAGGAGGATAAAGACTGTGAGGAGGAGAAGGAGGACTGTGAGGAGGAGGAGAAGGAGGAGGAGGAGGACTGTGAGGAGGAGAAGGAGTGTCCATAGTGTGCTATGGATAAAGCTGTTTGATGTCTCAAGGATGAGGACGGAGTGTGAATCCAGGGGCGGTGGAGAGACTCCAGATGGAGGGAGGGCTGGGGGATGGGAGAAATGCTACTTGGTACACATGGCCACACTGTAATTAAAGGTCGAATATTCTGTATATATACTGTATGACTGTATGACTATGACTGTATGGCTATATGGCTGTATGACTATGACTGTATGGCTGTATGACTATGACTGTATGGCTGTATGACTATGACTGTATGGCTGTATGACTATGACTGTATGACTGTATGACTATGACTGTATGGCTGTATGACTATGACTGTATGGCTGTATGGCTGTATGACTATGACTGTATGACTATGACTGTATGACTATAACTGTATGACTGTATGACTATGACTGTGACTGTGTGACTGTATAACTGACTGTATGACTGTATGGCTGTATGACTATAACTGTATGACTATGACTGCATGACTGTATGACTATGACTGTATGGCTGTATGACTATGACTGTATGGCTGTATGGCTGTATGACTATGACTGTATGACTATGACTGTATGACTATAACTGTATGGCTGTATGACTATGACTGTATGACTATGACTGTATGACTATAACTGTATGACTGTATGACTATGACTGTGACTGTATGACTATGACTGTGACTGTGTGACTGTATAACTGACTGTATGACTGTATGGCTGTATGACTATAACTGTATGACTATGGCTGTGTGACTGTATGGCTGTAGGGCTGTATGACTGTATGCCTGTGAGACTGTATGACTGTGGCTGTGTGGCTGTGACTGTGTGACTGTATGACTGTTACTGTGTGACTGTGACTGTATGACTATGACTGTATGACTGTTACTGTGTGACTGTATGACTGACTGTGTGACTGTATGACTGTTACTGTGTGACTGTATGGCTGTATGACTGTATGACTGTGAGACTGTATGACTGTGACTGTGTGACTGTATGACTGTTACTGTGTGACTGTGACTGTATGACTGTTACTGTGTGACTGTATGGCTGTATGACTGTATGACTGTATGACTGTTACTGTGTGGCTGTATGACTGTATGACTGTGAGACTGTGAGACTGTATGACTGTTACTGTGTGACTGTATAGTAACCATGGTAATTAGGGTTAGGACCTAATTTGGGGGAAATGCCGTTACAGATGAACAGTTCCTAAATCAATGTTCTTATCTTAACATAAGATAGGAAAACTGTATTATACAATTACTTGTTTAATCTGTATGGCTGCTCTAATGTTTTTACAAAACGAAAATGCCGACAACAGGCAGAACTTATTTTTCTTTTATCTCCCGAGTTAGCGTTGACGTATATTTCCCGAAACGAACATCTTTTTATTTTTCTACAGATGTTACCAACACCTCTAACTCATCTGTCTTGAAGTTAAATGCCCGTCATTGGTTTTGCTCCATTTCTGTTACAAACGACAACGGTACAACAGTAACAAAGTTGTTTAGCTTCGCCAGAGGTGAAAAGTAGCGTCGGTTGCTAGGTAACAGCCATAAATGCTGATAAACGATGTTGGATTGAGTATTTAGGATTTCCTAACCTGAGATAAGATAGGATGAAGCAAAATAAGACAGGATTCCAACCGTTAGTTATGCTTTGCTTCTGTAATACCAAATTGAGAAAAATCCTATCTTAGACGATCCAATCTTAACTTAAGACTTAAGATAGTAAGTTTCTGTAATACGCCCCCAGGGCTTTAGTGGACCTTAAATGTGCTTTTCTTCCTTCCTACTCTGTAACTGAGACCAGTAATAAACTATTTTTTTCATTTTCTGGTGCATCTTGCCTGCAATGTTTCTCATCTTTTGTGGTTTATCGTAATAACATCAAAGTCAACTAAATTAAATGTATTATTATTATTATTATTATTATTAACTATTGACTGTTGGCACCTTCTGAAAAAGAGAATTCTACAGCGTCAGCTACCCAGACACACATCCCGGGCTACGTGGCATGCTGTTACTGCTGCGGTCGGCAGAGGGCGATCTATAGCTCAGCGCGGAGGATTGTGGGGCTGGTGCTACTTGAACTTCCATACTTTTACGAAGTAAAACCTGCACTTGAGAAACGCCCGGTATAACGGTTTTCAACGACGGTGTTTACAATAGCGGACGACGGAAGGTGTGTTGAAGAAGCAGCGACATGAGGAATAACGTGCTGATGGTCCAGGCGGAGGATCTCGCCGACCAGGTGAGAGCGGGGGAGCCGAGACCCCAGCACCCCGAATGTAGCGCACAGGATCACGGAGAGGCACGGTCTCTGTAATCATATTAAAAGTAAAATATAACTATACTTAATTTGGCATTAGTCTTAGCATAAATAGTTAGGTCTCTGTTTATGATAATACAAAACAGTTTAATTGTTAGTTACCTTAGTTCTTTCGGTTTCAAATCCCCAAAACGGAAATGTACACTTCTGACACAAGTTGACGTTGTCTTGATTCTCGCCCCTGCTATGTTGTTACATTAGTCTACTCTCATTCTGAAAGATTCTGTTTTGAAAACGAATGAGCTGTCTTCTTTTGCTAGTAGAAATCTTGCTTCGCCTCAGGCAACCTGTTGTTTAAAGCTTCATAACATCTATAGCTGTATGAAATATTACATTTTATGCTATACAACAAGTAAATCTGTATTTTAGCAGCGTAGTAAAGTGCCACATATACAGAAGCTGACGCCGCAGCCGTGTTGCTATAGTAACAGGCTAAGGGACTTAAGGCTATTACTTACCACGTCAAACACCATATTTAACAGGAATTAGCTCGGTAGTTTGACTGTGTTAACAGCAAACAGCTCCAGAGAAAAGGAAAGGCAGGGAGAGATGAGAATTGGCTGCACGGTGTGCAGCCAGGCTGTGTTGGTTAGAGTGATGCCAGGCTGTGTTGGTTAGGGTGATGCCAGGCTGTCTTGGTTAAGGTGATGCCAGGCTGTGTTGGTCAGGGTGATGCCAGGCTGTGTTGGTCAGGGTGATGCCAGGCTGTGTTGGTAAGGGTGATGCCAGGCTGTGTTGGTTAGGGTGATGCCAGGCTGTGTTGGTTAAGGTAATGCCAGGCTGTGTTGGTTAGGGTGATGCCAGGCTGTGTTGGTTAGGGTGATGCCAGGCTGTCTTGGTTAAGGTGATGCCAGGCTGTGTTGGTTAGGGTGATGCCAGGCTGTGTTGGTTAGGGTGATGCCAGGCTGTGTTGGTTAGGGTGATGCCAGGCTGTGTTGGTTAGGGTGATGCCAGGCTGTGTTGGTTAGGGTGATGCCAGGCTGTGTTGGTTAGGGTGATGCCAGGCTGTGTTGGTTAGGGTGATGCCAGGATGTGTTGGTTAAGGTAATGCCAGGCTGTGTTGGTTAGGGTGATGCCAGGCTGTGTTGGTTAGGGTGATGCCAGGCTGTGTTGGTTAGGGTGATGCCAGGCTGTGTTGGTTATGATGCCAGGCTGTGTTTGTCTGGGTCTAGTTAGTTAGTAGCTTATCAATCATAAAAATAAGATGACCTAGTGTAAGTCTAGCTGGACAATACAGCATGGGATGGTGTTCCCATGACAATACAGCATGTAATGGTGTTCCCATGACAATACAGCATGTGATGGTGTTCCCTTGTCATTACAGCATGTGATGGTGTTCCCATGACAATACAGCATGTAATGGTGTTCCCATGTCATTACAGCATGTTATGGTGTTCCCATGTCAGCATGTGATGGTGTTCCCATGTCATTACAGCATGTGATGGTGTTCCCATGACAATACAGCATGTGATGGTATACCCATGTCATTTTAGACCAGGTTCTCCTATCACTCTAAAGATGTTTACTGTTGCCGGGCGGAACTCCTTTCAGTCTGCAGCAGCAGTCCGTGATTGGATCAGTTTACAACATGGCCTGAAGTTGTCTAATGTTGTTTCTCAGAGTGTTTTAATCGTCAGCTTGATTTAGAAAACTTGTTCTCATAGTAATAGGTTGGCATTGAGCTTGTTGTAAATTGTTGTCCTGGTAGCAACAGGTGTACATTTAGGTCTGACTGGCTGAGCAGCATGCTGATGTGGATCAGGGGAGGGGCCTAGAGGGGATGCTGACATGTTGTAGAACCAATGATGGGAGTCACTGTTTCAGTTCCACTTGTCTACTTCCACAAACTCTGAGCTGAAAAACCCCAGTCCGGGTATCATTTCAAAGCCTTGTTTCCACAGGGGCTCCTTTAAAGGATGCACCTACCTCTGTTCCATAACAGCCTTGTTTCCACAGGGGCCCTTTAAAGGTTGCACCTACCTCTGTTCCATAACAGCCTTGTTTCCACAGGGGCCCTTTAAAGGTTGCACCTACCTATGTTCCATAACAGCAGAGTGTATGAGCTCTGTCTGACTGGATGTGGATGATGGATTGGAGAGGAAGCTGAGGCTGATACTGGGCTAACATTATTCCAACCTGTTGCCTGGTTATTGTGGAACGAACTGAAGTTAAATGTGTTTGCTGCATTGACGAATCGACACTCTAGAAAGAGAATCCTTATCATTTTCCCCCAATAGGACACTCCCTCAGAGGGCATGGCTCTCAGCTGCTAGCACCCTCTCCTGGTTACTGAGGTTACTGTTTACAAACTGCAGACACTCAACCATTAGATGGATCCCTGCTGAATGAAGGAAGAACCCCACTGACAGAGAATGACTCTGTGTAGTTCACAGTGTGAGATGGAGATAGATTCTGGTGCTGATTAGGATGGGGAGATGGAGCGGTAGAGAGGAGGAGAGATAAAGAGATAGAGGGATGGAGAGATTTAGATTCAGGGGTAGAGTCTGAGAGAGAGAGAGAGAGAGAGAGAGAGAGAGAGAGAGAGAGAGAGACTTGCAAAAATATTCATACCCCTTGAACTTTTCCATATTTTGTCACATTACAACCACAAACATAAACATATTTCACTGGAATGTAATGTGAAAGACCAACACAAAGTGGTATACAATTGTGAAGTGGAACGAAAATGATACCTGATTCAAAACATTTTTTTCAAATAAAAAACTGAAAAGTGCGGTGTGCAAAAGTATCCAGCCCCCCTGAGTCAATACTTTGTGGAACCACCTTTTGCTGCAATTACAGCTGCAAGTCTTTTAGGGTATGTCTCCACCAGCTTTGCACATCTAGTGACTGACATTTGTGCCCATTTTTCTTTGCCAAACAGCTCAAGCTCAGTCAGATTAGATGGAGAGCGTTTGTGAACAGCAGTTTTCAGATCTTGCCACAAATTCTCGATTGGGTTTAGGTCTGGACTTTGACTGGGCCATTCTAACACATGAATATGTTTTGTTTTAAACCATTCCATTGTAGCCCTGGCTTTATGTTTAGGGTCGTTGTCCTGCTGGAAGGTGAACCTCCGCCCCAGTCTCAAGTCTTTTGCAGACTCCGACAGGTTTTCTTCCAAGATTGCCCTGTATTTGGCTCCATCCATCTTCCCATCAACTCTGACCAACTTCCCTGTCCCTGCTGAAGAGAAGCAGCCCCAGAGCATGATGCTGCCACCACCATATTTGACAGTGGGGATGGTGTGTTCAGATTAATGTGCAGTGTTAATTCTCCGCCACACATAGCATTTTGCATTTAGGCCAAAAAGTTCAATTTTGGTCTCATCTGACCAAAGCACCTTGTTCCACATGTTTGCTGTGTGCAAACTTCAAACGGGACTTTTTATGGTTTTCTTTTAACAATGGCTTTCTTCTTGCCACTCTTCCATAAAGACCACATTTGTGCAGTGCACGACTAATAGTTGTCCTTTGGACAGATTCCCCCACCGGAGCTGTGGATCTCTGCATTTCGTCCAGAGTCACCATGGGCCTCTTGGCTGCGTCTCTGATCAGTGCTCTCCTTGTTTGGCCTGTAAGTTTAGGTGGACGGCCTTGTCTTGGTAGGTTTACAGTTGTGCCATACTCTTTCCATTTCCGGATAATGGATTGAACAGTGCTCCGTGAGATGTTCAAAGCTTGGGAAATCTTTTTATAGCCTAAGCCTGCTTTAAACTTCTCCACAACCTTATTCCTGACCTGTCTGGTGTGTTCTTTGGACTTCATAATGCTGTTTACTCCCCAATATTCTCTTAACCAACCTCTGAGGCCGTCACGGAGCAGCTGTATTTGTACTGAGATTAGATTACACACAGGTGGACTCATTTTAGTCATTAGCAGTCATCAGGCAACTTCTGAATGCAATTGGTTGCACTCAGAGAAAAGGGGGCTGGATACTTTTGCACACCGCACTTTTCTGTTTTTTATTTGTAAAAAATGTTTTGAATCATGTATAATTTTCGTTCCACTTCACAATTGTATACCACTTTGTGTTGGTCTTTCACATTACATTCTAGTGAAATATGTTTATGTTTGTGGTTGTAATGTGACAAAATATGGAAAAGTTCAAGGGGTATGAATACTTTTGCAAGCCACTGTATATCATGGTATATAACAAACCACTTTCTGTGTGCTGCTTCCTGTTTCCTGTGTGCTGCTTCCTGTTTCCTGTGTGCTGCTTCCTGTTTCTTGTGTGCTACTTCCTGTTTCCTTTCTGCTGCTTCCTGTTTCCTGTGTGCTGCTTCCTGTTTCCTTTATGCTGCTTCCTGTTTCCTTTATGCTGCTTCCTGTTTCCTGTGTGCTGCTTTCTGTTTCCTGTGTGCTGCTTCCTCTTTCCTTTCTGCTGCTTCCTGTTTCCTTTTTGCTGCTTCCTGTTTGCTGCTTCCTGTTTCCTTTCTGCTGCTTCCTGTTTCCTTTTTGCTGCTTCCTGTTTCCTTTCGGCTGCTTCCTGTTTCCTGTGTGCTGCTTCCTGTTTCTGGTGTGCAGTTCCTGCGGGTGACTAAGCAGTACTTGCCCCACGTGGCGCGCTTGTGTCTGATCAGCACCTTCCTGGAGGACGGGGTCAGGATGTGGTTCCAGTGGAGCGAGCAGAGGGACTACATCCAGGGCACATGGGGCTGTGGGTACTTCCTGGCTGCCTGCTTCGTGCTGCTCAACCTCCTCGGACAGCTGGGTGAGACACACACACTGAGAAACACACACTCAGACTGTTCTCTGTAGCTTCTGTTGGGGGTTTCCTGCTGTTGTTAGAAAGTGTGTTGTTATTGACAGGAGGCTGGGGGCGTTTTACAGAAACGTCTTAATTTGCCCATCCTATCTTAACTGTTTGGTAACCATGGTAATTAGGGTTAGGACCAAATTTAGAGAAAATACCATCACAGATGAACAGTTCCTAAGCTGTCCTAACTTTCACTTTTCCGTCAGGTAGGCTAGTGTTAACTTAGGTTAGTGTTAGCATAGGCTAGTGTTACTTGTTTCATCCATATGGCTGCTCTTTTAATGTTTTTACGAGACCAAGAAAATGTCGACAACAGGTGGAACGATAGACGATGTTGGATTTAGTATTTCGGATTTCTTA
Organism: Aplochiton taeniatus; assembly: GCA_017639675.1. Classification (NCBI taxonomy): domain Eukaryota; kingdom Metazoa; phylum Chordata; class Actinopteri; order Galaxiiformes; family Galaxiidae; genus Aplochiton; species Aplochiton taeniatus. The sequence continues at coordinate 18,646,416 of CM030185.1, read as the reverse complement.
ACTTTAGATAAGATAGGATGAAGCAAAATAAGATAGGATTCCTTAGAATTAGCTTTTGTTATTCCCCAAAAATTCTAAGACTCCTATGTTAACTTTAGCTTTAGATTCCCCGCTAGCAGGCCAGGTCACTGCAAGGATCTCTCTCTCTTTCTGTTCTCTCTCTGTGTTCTCTCTCTCTCTCTCTCTGTTCTCTCTGTGTTTTCTCTCTCTGTTCTCTCTGTTCTCTCTCTCGCTCTCTCTGTTCTCTCTCCGTGTTCTCTCTGTGTTCCTGACATTGTGTGTTCTCTCTCTCTGTTGTCAGGTGGGTGTGTGTTGATTCTCAGTCGGACCATTGTCCAGCACGCCTGCTTTGGACTGTTTGGAATCATAGCTATGCAGGTCTGTCTGGCTAACACTCCATATTATAGCCCTAACCTTAACCTTAGCCCTAACCCTTTATATTATAGCCCTAAATACCCTGTCTGATTACAGACTGTTAGAGTTGAAACCTGTCTAATGGTTATTGGTTAATGTGATGTCTCTGTTTCCTCTCCAGACAATCGCTTACAGCATCCTATGGGACCTCAAGTTTCTCATGAGGTGAGTTCGTAACCTGCTCTATTAACCTCTGGATTATTACCCTGCTCTATTAACCTCTGGATTATTACCCTGCTCTATTAACCTCTGGATTATTAACCTGCTCTATTAACCTCTGGATTATTACCCTGCTCTATTAACCTCTGGATTATTACCCTGCTCTATTAACCTCTGGATTATTACCCTGCTCTATTAACCTCTGGATTATTACCCTGCTCTATTAACCTCTGGATTATTACCCTGCTCTATTAACCTCTGGATTATTACCCTGCTCTATTAACCTCTGGATTATTAACCTGCTCTATTAACCTCTGGATTATTACCCTGCTCTATTAACCTCTGGATTATTATCCTGCTCTTAAATTTCAACTAACAGAAGGCCTCATTATTACTCATTGAAGCTTTGTTTGTTATATAATGAGTGGAAGCAGTTTTTTCTCTTATTTACCTAATTTCTCTTCAATGTTTACATATTATCTTGTTCTTACTTTTTCTTCTTTCCATGTTTTAGTCTACCTCTTCTTCTTGTTGTTTCTCTCCATCCCTTCTTTCTCAGGTGTTTCTCTCCATCCCTGCTTTCTAAGGTGTTTCTCTCCATCCCTGCTTTCTCAGGTGTTTCTCTCCATCCCTGCTTTCTCAGGTGTTTCTCTGTCTCCGTCTCTGCTCAGGAACCTGGCTCTGGGTGGAGGGCTATTGCTGCTGCTGGCTGAGTCCAGAGGAGAGGGGAAGACCATGTTTGCGGGTGTTCCCACGGTGAGGCAGAGCACCCCCAAGGAATACATGCAGCTGGGGGGAAGAGTCCTGCTGGTTCTCATGTTCATGACCCTGCTGCACTTTGAGTTCAGCCTCATCACCGTGAGTACACACACACACACACACACACACACTCACACATACGTATATTTATACATGCACACACAGGTCAGCCTCATCCCTGTGAGTACACACACACACACACACACACACACACACACACACTCAATTCTTTGGTGTGAGTCTTTAATATTTACATACTTTTGCTTTGTGCTCCTTCAAGCTTGTGGTTCTGAACATTGTTCCAGTGTTAGATCTGTTCTGATCTTCTCTCCTCAAACGTTGTTCCAGTGTTAGATCTGTTCTTAGATCTGTTCTGATCTTCTGTCCTCAGGTGCTGCAGAACCTGGTTGGCACGGCGCTGATAGTTCTGGTTGCCGTGGGCTTTAAGACCAAGCTGGCAGCGCTGACCCTGGTCCTCTGGCTCATGGCCATCAATGTCTACTTCAACGCCTTCTGGAGTGTGCCCTCCAGCAAGCCCATGCACGACTTCCTGAAGTACGACTTCTTCCAGACCACCTCGGTCATCGGTGGACTGCTGCTGGTGGTGGCCCTGGGCCCTGGGGGCGTGTCCATGGACGAGAAGAAGAAGGAGTGGTAGAAGAAGAGAAGAGGAGGAGAAAGAGGAAGAGGAGGAGGACGAGGAAGAGGAGCAGTAAGAGAAAGAGAGGGATATCAGGACTTGTCTCTCTACAAGACAGACATTCACACACACACACACACACGCACACACTCTTAATCACAGACATCTCTTGTCTGTCTTCCTCTCTATGACTCTCTCCTCGTTATTAATGCTTTTTTAATTGAGTCTCCCTCACATGTTACTTTTCTACATATTGTCAGTATTTATTGGAGTACCTGACATTTCATGACAGGACATTCCAAACCTCACCAGTTTACATTAATTTAGCCGTGTGTTTGATCAGTCAGCATGGTTACATTTAGCTGTGTGTTTGATCCGTCACCATGGTTACATTTAGCTGTGTGTTTGAGATCCGTCACCATGGTTACATTTAGCTGTGTGTGTTTGATCAGTCACCATGGTTACATTTAGCTGTGTGTGTTTGATCAGTCACCATGGTTACATTTAGCTGTGTGTGTTTGATCAGTCACCATGGTTACATTTAGCTATGTGTTTGATCCGTCACCGTGGTTACATTTAGCTGTGTGTTTGAGATCCGTCACCATGGTTACATTTAGCTGTGTGTGTTTGATCAGTCACCATGGTTACATTTAGCTGAGTGTATTTGATCAGTCACTATAGTTACATTTAGCTGTGTGTGTTTGATCCGTCACCATGGTTATATTTTGCTGTGTGTGTTTGATCAGTCACCATGGTTACATTTAGCTGTGTGTGTTCTGTAATCCTCTGACTTATGCAGGTGTTACCGTGACCGTCACGATGGACAGAATTCACTTTGTCACTGAGCAGCCATTTGAACTCATTCATCCCCCACTTCTCTGTAGTATGGTTCTCAATATGGGCTTTATTAAACAAATGTGGGTGTAAGTAAGTTTAAAGAGGGGGCACCAGTGTGTGTGTGTGTATGGGTATGTACGTTTAAGGGGGGGCACCAGTGTGTGTGTGTATGGGTATGTACGTTTAAGGGGGGGGGCCGACCAGTGTGATGTGACAGAAATGATGAGGGAGAAGGAACTTATTGGTCAAATTATTAGAACCTGTTCTAATAGAAGCCTGCTACTACACACACACACACACACACACACACACACACACACACACACACAGACACACAGAAACACAGACACACCTCTACGGAGAGTCAGTTGGTCATATATGGGAGTGCTGATCTTGATGTAGTATTATTTCTATACAGCCAGGCAGGGCCTTCCTGTAGAGTAGCCTCTGGCTCCTTCAGGCTCACTGTCTCTCTCAAGGGTTTTCTGTTCTCAATTTTAAAGTTTGACAATTATTACAGTTTTGTATTACGTGTTTTTGAAAATGTTTAATAAAATAAAAAACCCTAGATTTTGGAGTATTACATTTTTTAGGAATTGCTGAGAGGACTCCATTCAGGTATTTCTGTGGAAATTCTTTAGCAGACCCCTGGTGTCCTGGACTGAAGTCCAGCCATTCAAGATTGAGAGTAATTTGCTTCCTTCAAGGCTCTCTGAAAAATCACATTCTGATATGTGGCCTCTTTGTTACATGCTTTTAAGGCCTATTTCAATTATCACCCTTTTGCATAAGATCTATGCAGTAAATTAATATGAATTTCCTGCAGGTTATTTCCATAGCTTGCATATGTAAAAGCAACCACTTTGAGGTCATGAAAAGGCCGGTAACACCCAGTGGACCATCCCAGTAACACCCAGTGGACCATCCCAGTAACACCCAGTGGAACATCTCAGTGGACCATAGCGGTAACACCCAGTGGACCATCCCAGTGGATCATCCCAGTGGATCATCCCAGTGGATCATCCCTGTAACACCCGGTGGACCATCCCAGTGGACCATCCCAGTGGACCATCCCAGTGGACCAACCCAGTGGACCATCCCAGTGGACCATCCCAGTGGACCATCCCAGTGGATCATCCTAGTGGATCATCCCGGTAACACCCAGTGGACCATCCCAGTGGACCATCCCAGTGGATCATCCCGGTAACACCCAGTGGACCATCCCAGTAACACCTAGTGGACCA
>CM030185.1:18627363-18637363 GCA_017639675.1 Aplochiton taeniatus | reverse complement strand
AGAAGGTGTCAAGAGAAAACAAAGTTTTGGATTCTACTGTTCTAACATGTTTTAGTCACAAGATGGCGCAAGATGGTGTATGCTGTAGTAGGGTATTCTCATTTTAAATGGTAGGCAGGAAAGACAGGGCTTCAGAGAGAGAGAGAGGGAGAGCGGTGTATGAGAGGAATGACCTGGTCTCCGCGGCTGGCCCCCCAACCCTCAAACATGCTGCCCACCCCCTGGCAGCGTCGCTCCAGAACAGCCTCAGAGCACTTCCCAAACAGATGGATGCGTTTGATTAACGTGTCCACCAGCCCCTTCACGAGGTCACAGCAGTCGTGGGGTGGGTCTCGTCTGCCTTTGTACACCTATACACCCAGGAACAGATTAGGTGGGGATTCACCTTGTTCAATTCATCTCATTGAGATGATTTACATTAATCCTAACACACACTTCATCATGTTCACCTGTGTAGCGTAGAAGTCCTGCAGCACAAGAAGGGACAACTTATCTTTCTCCTCCTCCTCCTCCTCCTCCATTTCGTCCCATACCACAGAGGGGCCAGGTGTAGACCCATCTTCTGGTGGTAGTGAGCACGGGGTTTGGACTGATCTTTTGTCAGCTAATATTCTCACTTTCTCTCTTCCTTGCTCTTTAGGGCTTTCATGGAATAACTTCTTCTTTCTTGATTTAAATCGTTTCCATCCAAAAAGTCCTAAACGGAGTAGCACCAGTGAAGCGAGACCCAGCACGAGCTGTCCTTCTCCGGGAGGGTCCTCAAGACCCACCTGAGCCCAGCTCCACCCACCAATCAGAAGCACGGAAGCCAAGAGAAAGGAACGCATCCTTCACGAGCGATAACAGGTGCATTTGTATGATCTTGATAAATGTTATAAAACTGGCATCGAAAGAAATATGAGCCAGCTCATTTATTATATATATTATATATATATATATAATATATATATATATATATATATATATATATATAATATTGAGCACAATATTTTTTTAATCAAACAATGAGCAACTATGTAGCTATTAGAGAGAGAGACAGAATAGCAAATGTGCAAGGTATGTCGGTATTGCAAGTTACTCTGAATTAAGCCTAGAGGTAATGTGATCTAAAAATGTGGATAAAATTAGCAGGTCCGTTGGTGCAAGCAAAAATTTGTCGTTTGCCCTGTGTCCTCATATTGTATCCGCAACAGAAATTATTGGTATATCAGTCCAACATGGTAGCATAGCAAACCGAAATTCAAAATAAAAAAGAGCCTCATGCAACTGAAAATGAACGTCACAGAGGTCTGTGCACGCATTGTAATTCCATTCCAGTTCCATTATGGCACGAGTTTTATTCGAAAGCTAATTTAGGCCAGGAACACACTAAACCACCCTAGCATTAGGGCAACTTCCTGAATTACTTTTGTAATTGTTATAATGTCATGGTCACACTCAATGCTGCAAAGAAAGATATGACATAGCCAGCCTGTTCTGAACGTATGTGTTTATCATCGCTCGTTTCGGGGAAACCTTGAAAGCGTTTCTGTAATTGACCTCCTTCAGATGAATAGGCAGTCACAGGTGAAGTGCCGTGGAGGTCTTTAAATCATTTATTGAGACTCACTTTTTATTACTTACTTGGCCCTTGATTTAGGCCCTACGGTATCATTTCTAAAGAAAGGAGAGAGAGAGAGAGAGAGAGAGAGAGAGAGAGAGAGAGAGAGAGAGAGAGAGAGAGAGAGAGAGAGAGAGACAGAGACAGAGAGAGAGTGTGTGTGTGTGTGTGTGTGTGTGTGTGTGTGTGTGTCCTTGGCTGAGGCATTTCAAACAAGAGCGGGACAGAATCTGATCATGGCCGGCTCAGACCAGACAGTTTTGGTTATTAAACCAATAATTTGTTGTTTTCCGTGAGATTAGATTCTCGAAAATAATCAAATATTTAGCTTGGGTTATTGTAGTTATTTCAGTGTTTTTTTTATTTTATTTAGGTCATTCTTATTATTATTTATTAACTATTATTACAAAGTATGAAAAGATTCAATACTTAGGTCAAAACTGTTTAGGCCTGCAGTCTAGGAGTTTTGATCGAGGAAGAGGACGCCCTTCTTGCCCGGTGTAGACCACGGATCATTGTTTGGAGTGCGCTGCAGCTGGTGTGGGGCACTCACAAGGGAGGGGACTGTTACCTGCCCCAAGTCTCACTGCCAAGCCTGCCATACAGTTTTACCTCTGGAACCCGGAATAAATGGCCTGAAGTAACGCCCTCCACCTATAATCTTCGCGCCGTTGCCTGCCGCCTGTACGCTACTCTGGAGCAGCCCAGAGCCCAAAGAGGACTCCTCTTATCCAGCATCACAGGTTTGCACATCCGTTAAAGTCCTGATGAAGTTAACTGCATTCCCCTGAAAGACTGACTGCTGTGGGGTTTTGTATGAGATGGATATTGGATTGGAAAGCATTTGTATTATTTGTTAATTTGAAATGTTTTCTTTTCTTTTTGGTTTGTTTTATTTTATTTTATTTCGTTTTTCAATACCTCCTTTCTGAACAGGGCACTGCTGCAAAAGAGACTTTGTCTCAGTCAGTCAAGCATATATTATTATTATTATTATTAATAACAATAATTATACTTAGAATAATTATGTAGAAATACCTAATATACGTACGCATATGTACGTAATCTACGTAATTAATTATGTCAATCATAGCTTGAATATATATATATATATATATTCAAGCTATGATTGACAGAATAATGTACCATGAAAAATAAATAAGCTTGGGAAATAACATTTCGGAGATTACCTCTCTTGGTCAGTGATATCGAAGCTGAGTTTACATTTTTAGACCTTGTATGCTACAGTGCATGCTGTCGAATCCACATTCCCATATCTGCCTCCGACCGGAAGATATGTTGGAAAATACAACGTGACATTTTCAACACAAATAAATTGAATCGAGGATAACTAATCATATCGAAATAACTACATTAACACGAGTTGAATAATATATTATGATGCTGTCAATTACAGTGGACGGAATCCCGGTGGACCGTTGCCTTATGGAACATTCTTAAGTCTGATCCTCTGAATTTGAAGTGTCATGAAATGATATGCCTCAGTAGCTATCAGTTCTGCCACTGACGGTGCCTATAATACTAAATTACAATGAATTACAGTATAAGCTGTAACTAAGCCAAATGCTGGACATGTCGGTATCAATATTTACATTTTTTATAGCCTCTAAGCTTTTATAAAACATGTATTTAGATTTGTAGTAAGCCTATATCAACTAAGTAAAAATGTCGTGTTCTTTTTTAATGAATTATGAAACCCAAACGATCAGAGTAGTCGACTACATGACCCGGCACTCTATAACAAAATATTGATATTATCCACATCGCAAAACAATCTTGTTTCTTTAGAAGTCTCGGCCTATTGCGCTCCCGGTGCTGGCCAGTAGAGAGCACTCTTGCCTTGGAATGGCTTTAATGAACACTGGCACTGGTGCACACACTATCAGAAGTAACTAATGCTGAAAAATATGAAATTAAACTCTCCAGTCTGTCGTTTAGGTTATGCTCAAACAGAACAAAATATATCACTGCCCTTTAGTGGCTGTTTCTTGTATTCTATTTTAGAATGTTTATCTAGATGAAATCTATGACAGTGCTTGTGCCCGTCTTTTATTAGATGTCAGGGTAGATTGACGTGTTTCCTCTTAATCTGATTATGGGACTTAATATTAAAAACTATAACTAACATATTGCTTACATCGGCCTACATTCTATTTGTTGCCAATGTTATATCTTTAACTTACATTTGCCTACATTATAAATATCCTGCAATATAGTGTAACGTATATGTACAGCTTACAATATAATAATGCCAACATTTTAGAACCCTATTATCTTTGTTAATATTCACTTCAAGGCTTGAGTCTGCCGCGTGTGGAGTGGGACTCGGTCATTTCATTGGTCAGATCATCCCTTTTGCCCAGGCTCAGCGAAGGTGAAAACGCCAAAAAATTGTAATACATGTTTTTGTTATCTTGTCTATTTACAAACACAAAGGCCTACACCGTAAACCCGTCTCGATGTTACAGCTATTGTCACCTGTTTGTCTTTGGTTGATCGACCTTTGCCTCATTATTTGAAGATGATTATTTAAAGATCTTCTTGAAATTGTATGTATTTTTTACTCTATATAGGCTATATACAGTAGGCTATATGCTCAAATTTACCTCTAGTATTATTCTCTGTTGTGAGTCAACGAACACAGTACCCTAACAAATCTTTTTGGGAAAGTGTGTACATTCCCGGATACCTTATAATTGCATATGAAAAAAAGCGTAACTTAATATTGAAAGTATTATTATATATTATTTATTTTATGTATACATGATTCGACTGAGACTAGGCCCGATGTATCTTTTGTAGGCATATAGCAGTGCCCTAACAACGCACATACATGAAAAATATGAAATAAAAATATAAAATAAAACATTTCTAATAAAACCAACAGGCTGATCCAAATGTGATAGAATCCAGTCCACGGTTTACAGTCTGTCCCAAACACATCCCTGCAGTCTACCCTCCGTAGGGGGCTCAGCACACTCTTTTGTCTGTTATTAAACCATGTTATTGATGACGGAGTCCCATTTGAGTGATGGGTTATGCTTCGGAGTACTGGCGACCGGCGACGTCTGCAAAGAAGCAGAGGAGCAGGTCGTCGACTCGGGCCTCTTCTCTTCTCTTATTGGCGGAGGTCATGCCGGGTGTCTGCGGCGAGACTTTGGGCAGGTGCCAGTGCTTTCCCGGACCACAGCCCCTCCTAAGCAGCGGACGCTAACCAACGCACTTTGCTTGCAACGAGGCCGGCGAGTCCACCAGAAGAGAAAAACGCTAGCCAGTTTGCCAGCCACGTCAAATTAAACCAAATAAAGTTATAAAGTTGGACAAAAGAAATGTCTTGAAGAATAAAATATTAGCTACCTATATATAAAAATATATATAATAGGGCGCCAAGCAACTATGGAACTGAAAGTATAACCCAACACTTACCTTTCACCTTAATGTCTTTGCTAAATTATTGTACAAAAATGTAAGGAGGCTTTTTATAGTGCATGAACGTATCAGTAAAAGTATGTACACGTCCTTTGTATATAGTTTGACCTTGCATGCACGCGCTGTCAAAGTAAAAATGCGATGTACATCACAGTAGCCAGGCCTAATTTTTGGGACATTATTTCACCCAAAGGCGGCATCAATGGCAAAAACAAAACAAACTGCTCAAAACTCCCTCCATTTTCCCATAGGTTTTGCAGCCTACTATAATTATCTTCTACCTGACTCCTAACTTGAAATTAACTCTGAGGCTTAAACTAATAGCTAGGCTACTATCTTACACTGATATAGCCACATGAGCACGCCCACTTTTGATCATTCACATGTGAGAGCCTGCTTTTTCAGACGTTTAAAATGTATTTTTTATGGCCTTGTGTCACTTTACCATAGAGCTACCAGTCTCATCCCCATCACAACCGTCAGCTTTGGCAGCCATCTGTAAGCAGATATGAATTGTAGCCTATGGGTTTTCTGTAGCCTAATTTGGACAATTATTCAGAGAATAGCCTATGTATGCTCACGCATAGAGAGAGCAGTGACAATTGCTCCATTGCGCTAGCATTCCATTCAGCGTCAAGTCCAGACGTTTTATAGACTTCTCAAACACTGCTATACGCCCCAGCGCGGGTAGGCTAAACGACCACTTCAACCATGCCCCCCGCTATAATCAATCATTATGTAGCTTACCGTCTATAATATCAATAATACATTTACCCTGTATTAACAATTATGGGCCTTCGTTCCTACACTGCTCTCTCCGGTCTATTTGTCGTTATGATGACTGAAGTGTGTATTGATTTCAGTAGCAACAGAAATAATGGATTCGGCCCAGCGTGTTTCTGTGTTTGAACGCTTCACAGCGTAGCGGCAATTGACCTGCCTAAAGAGGCTCTAAAGATGCTGTTCAAGATTGTAAGAAGATGAAAACGAAAATCGATGGGCAATGAAAGGAAACTATTTAGTGTGTTTTATCTGAATTGAGATGGACTTAGTGAACGCATTCTCACTGTGCTTGTATGCTTGCTGATGAAGACCCTAACACCAACGGGTCACTGTGTGTGTGTGTGTGTGTGTGTGTGTGTGTGTGTGTGTGTGTATGTGTGTGTTTGTGTGTGTGTGTGTGTGTGTGTGTGTGTGTGTGTGTGTGTGTTTGTCACAGGTCACAGGTCACAGGTCACTTTATGAAGAGGCCTGGATGGGATTACAATGTGTACCTGGATCATTACCACAAAGACCACAGCCTTTCTACAGCCAATAGGATGACCCACCTGGAGTGTGCATCTCCTTCTGATTGGTGTATCAGCAGGTCGACAGGGAACTATGTAGTGCTGAGAGGGACTACTCTACCCTCACACACACACACACACACACACACACACACACACACACACACACACACACACACACCAGCCACACGTACAGCCTCTCATCTGAATGTTTCCATTCGGAGCCCTGTTAGGAAGCCCATGACTGATATAGAGATATGTAGAGTAACGGAGCCAGCCCATTTCATTTCTCTTCTAATGTAGTCTTCTCTTCTGGCTGAGTGAGCTGCAGCCAGCCCACCAGGACGCCATCTTCCTGCTGAATTTATATGGACCTGAGTCTGCTTCATCAAACACCATCACTCTCATCTTTCCAAAAGAGAAAGATTTCCCATAAAGAGAAAGTATGGGGCAGCTACAAGACATTAAACATGTTGCCATGGGGACAGGAATATATCTTTGTTCATTTTATGTCATAGAGAAATAAAGTTTCCCACAGAATTCTGTCTGTCTGGTTTGTCTATTTGACTGATGAATATCTTCTATATACTCCTGTCTCTGCTAGCACCACCTCCTAACCCTCCTGTCTCTGCAAGCACCTCCTCCTAACCCTCCTGTCTCTGCTAGCACCTCCTCCTAACCCTCCTCTCTCTGCTAGCACCTCCTCCTAACCCTCCTGTCTCTGCTAGCACCTCCTCCTAACCCTCCTGTCTCTGTTAGCACCTCCTAACCCTCCTGTCTCTGCTAGCACCTCCTCCTAACCCTCCTGTCTGTCTGCTAGGACCTCCTCCTAACCCTCTGGTCTCTCTGCTAGCACCTCTTCCTAACCCTCCTGTCTGCTGGCACCTCCTCCAAACCCTCCGGTCTCTCTGCTAGCACCTCCTCCAAACACTCCTGTCTCTACTAGGACCTCCTCCAAACCCTCCTGTCTGTCTGCTGGCACCACCTCCTAACCCTCCTGTCTCTGCTAGCACCTCCTCCTAACCCTCCTGTCTGTCTGCTAGCACCTCCTCCTAACCCTCCTGTCTCTGCTAGCACCTCCTGCTAGACTCCTGCTGAGTCTCTTAGTCTCTGATAGTCCCATCACTTCCGCCCCAGTGCTGAGATTGCTTATCGACCAGACCTGCCCCTGCCCCTCCCCCCTGTCCCGCCCCGCTATACATATCTAATCCACCCAGCCTTCATCCTCTGAAGGCTTGCCGGCCTCAACCTAAACCTAAAGCAATGTCTCATTTAGGATTTACTTTAACTAGAAAATACTGTTTTGTGTAAAAATGTTCTAGATTTGTTTTTCACACAGTGATAATTAATTTCATTTTCAAACTTCCTGGACAGACATCACGTGTTTATTGCTGCAGAGGCTGAGCCTCACAAGGTCAGGCTTTCTCTCTGAAAGATTCATTTAGAGAAACAGGTGCTCCCTCTCAATGAAGACTTTCTGATTTGGGTTCATTTAAATCTAGTGTCCATCTGTGTGTGTGTGTGTGTGTGTGTGTGCGTGCGTGCGTGCGTGCGTGTGTGTGTGTGTGTGTTTGTGTGTGTCTATAAAAGAAGTCATTATCAGAACAGGAACAATGAGCCACAAGGCCGGGGGAATTTGTCCTTCACAAAATACACACGCACACACACGCACACACACACTGGTATAAAGTCTTTCCAGGGGCACAATGCAGAGGCAGAAGGTGGTTGCTATGGCCTTCAGAATCACTCTGCTCCACAATGAGATCTACCAGAACGGCTTCATACTCACAACAAAAACACTGGGCTCTCTGTATTGACAGAACCCTCTTCATGGTAAATCAAACAGGATTTATTCCTGTAAATTAATTTGAAGACTTTATTTAGGAAGGGCTGCATCCTTCTCTCTCTTCTTTGTGACCATGTGACTCTGTTTTGCACCTGACCTCAACAAACACACAGAGGAAAGATTGTCTATTACAAATTGAAGTAATCAACCTTCCTTTGAAACATTGATGATAGACACCAATCCAATTAAGAGTTCATTCAGATGTGCAGTCTTTCCAACGGGCAGATCAGACAGTGAAACAATAACTCTGTTTAGAAAATGCTCTGAAGCCCCAGAATACGACCTTGAGGATTGATGTTCTTCAGCAACGTGATGATGTTAAAAAGGCTGGTTGCTTTGTTTTGCTGTCACTTTTGGTAAATTCATATTTTATATACCTGATTTTCTTTGGCAGCAGTGACATGATAGACTTTCAGAGGGAACACATTGCTGCTGAAGAAACAGTATTTCAATGTGTCTCTTCAGAAGAGCCTTTGTACCAACATTGATTTACAGTGAGTTACATCACTCTTGTTTGCCTGGAACTATCAATTGCTCTGTGCTTATTGTATTGGTTTTTATTTTGAAAATACAAAAACCCTAACCCAATAAAAGACCCTAACCCAATTAAAGACCCTAACCCTAACCCAATAAAATACCCTAACCCAATTAAAGACCCTAACCCTAAACCAATAAAAGCACCCTTTTTAACCTGATGTCTTTCTCAGTCAGGGGGCCAGGATGTAAGGATGCCAGGCTGCCAGGGTGTGTTTAATTTACAGGAATAAATCCTGTTTGATTTACCATGAAGAGGGTTCTGTCAATACAGAGAGCCCAGTGTTTTTGTTGTGAGTATGAAGCCGTTCTGGTAGATCTCATTGTGGAGCAGAGTGATTCTGAAAAGACTTTCAGCTACTCACACACTTCCTTCTTTCCTTCCATCCATCCATCCATCCATCCCTCCCTTCATCCACCCATCCACCCATCCATCCATCCATCCAGCTGGCCAACCGGCTGGCCAGTCAGTCAGTCAGTCAGTCAGTCAACCAGTCAGCCAGCCATTCATCCAGTCGGTCAGCCAGCCAGCATCAGCCAGTCAGTCCGTCAGTCAGTCAGCCAGCCAACCAGCCAGCCAGCCAGCCAGCCAGCCAACCAGCCAGCCAGCGTCAGTAAGCCAGTCAGCCAGCCAGCCAGCCAGCCAGCCTGCCAGCCAGCCAGCCAGCCAGCCAGTGAGTCAGTCAGTCAGTCAGTCAGTCAGTCAGTCAGTCAGTCAGTCTTTGACAGCAACACCAGACAAACAAACAGATCCTTTCAGATTGAACGTTCTCTCTCTCTCTCTCTCTCTCTCTCTCTCTCTCTCTCTCTCTCTCTCTCTCTCTCTCTCTCTCTCTGTCTTTGTGTTCTTCTGTATTTACATTCCCCTGTCTTTTCTTCTACATGGAATAAAAATAAATTAAATTATAATATAAGTAATACAATTGGGCTTATCTTTCAGTGCCACCTTCTCAAATAGGTGGGACTGTGTTTCCCAGTGTGTGTGTGTGTGCCCTGTTTCCAAATGTGTGTGTGTGTACCCAGTGTGTGTGACTGTGTATGCTCTCAGTGTGTGTGTGTGTGTGTGTGTGTGTGTGTGTGTGTGCGCGTGTGTGTGTGTGTGTGTGTGTGTGTGTGTGTGTGCGTGTGTGTGTGTGTGTGAGTGTGTGTGTGTGTGTGTATGTGTGTGTGTACCCAGTCTGTATGACTGTGTGTGTTCTCAGAGAGAGAGAGAGTGTGTGTGTGTGTGTGTGTGTGTGTGTGTGTGTGTGTGTGTACCCAGTGTGTTTCCCCAGTGAGAGTGTG
>CM030185.1:18532363-18614863 GCA_017639675.1 Aplochiton taeniatus | reverse complement strand
TAAAACAATTTTTGGGCGAATTTGTAGAGTTGTCATGTTGATAAATCGATGCGAGATAGTTTTGCTAAGCGAGGGAAGTTTGCCACACGTGTCACTGGCAACCTGTTGTGTAGCTAATGTGGCCTCGCTAGCTACTAAAGTTTGGGTACTAGACGGCCTTGGTTTAAATCCGAAACGCACAGTGACTTTTCATATGTAATGTAAATCCCACTTAGTGCCCAAAAGGAATAAGTGCAGAAAGTCAGTGTGAACAACATTTTGAACTCTCCCTCTGTCTATATAAAGTTCCTGTTTACAGTCAAAGTTGGAAAGTAGGCTAAGTTAACATTATGTAAGCAGCGTAAGCACCATATATGCAGAGTGCAGGTGTGTCAGAATCTTGGAAGGGTAAAGAGATTAGTTTACGTTGTTCTGTAAAGAACTTTTGCAGCAATAAATGGTGCCTCCACCAACAACAACATCATCAACCTCAATTTGAGCTGCTGAAGTTGGGTTTGAAGAAGTGATTGGGAAAAGTGCTCAATGCCTGCCCTTACTTTGTGAAATCGTCAGGTTAATATTTATGCAATATAAGCACCCCTATTCCAATCCAGTAAGAATAACGGATGACTGACAACTAGGCACGTGCCCCACCCCCACGTAGCCCAGCCTATCATAGCTCTTCCCATCCAGACAGGCAGCTCTGCAAGCTCCTCCCCCTGGAGTCCAGCCTATCATAGCTCTTCCCATCCAGACAGGCAGCTCTGCAAGCTCCTCCCCCTGGAGTCCAGCCTATCATAGCTCTTCCCATCCAGACAGGCAGCTCTGCAAGCTCCTCCCCCTGGAGTCCAGCCAATCATAGCTCTTCCCATCCAGACAGGCAGCTCTGCAAGCTCCTCTCCCTGGAGTCCAGCCTATCATAGCTCTTCCCATCCAGACAGACAGCGCTGTAAGCTCCTCCCCCTGGAGTCCAGCCTATCATAGCTCTTTCCATCCAGACAGACAGCGCTGTAAGCTCCTCCCCCTTGAGTCCAGCCCATCATAGCTCTTCCCATCCAGACAGACAGCGCTGTAAGCTCCTCCCCCTTGGTCACTTACATAAGGCTTAGCTATAACTTTATAAATTGATTTCATGACCACTACAGGTAAAAGAAAAACTGTCACAAGGTAACTTGAATTCAGCCTTTGTCGTTTTCAGCTAGCTTGGCATTTGCCCGCTTCTCAAGCACTTAATTAGGGTACTGTAACAAGCCTGGTTTAACCACGGCACGTAACTTTTTTTTTGCGACTACATGGTTGACTCATGAATTAGTCTCATGTTCCAAAACAAATCCAAAAGCTAATTATTTAATTAGGCTACATTGTAATTATGGCAGCACTTTAGCCTTGCTCATTTTATTTTAGACTTAGAATAAATAATCAGGGGCTAACGTTAACTTTCAACTTACATTGTAATCGTCGACAAAGTGAAAGGGGTAACGTCGTTAAACAAGGAGTCCCAGAGCGCTAACGTCAGTACCGTAACGTTATACAATGGAATTTGGAATTGTGATAACATTGATGTGTGATTTTTGCCACAATTTTGCACCCCTGGTAGCTAATTTACTGGTTGCTAGCAGCGAATCGGTGGCAAGTGATAGTTAAAGGTTGGTGATAGGTGATAGGTGATGGGTTGAATCAAATGAAGGGACGCAGAGTGGGCAGATTAACTGATGACATCATGCAAAACAGCGCTAGGGCATGTGTGTTTGTTTATAGGCCTAACTCCGATAGACAGCTGCAGAGGACAGAAACCGCGCAAGCGTAAATGCCACCAAAACGACTTCTCCGCGTTGTTCTTTTTCATTCAACATGACAATTAGCCATCCGGGATTTACTCGCCAATCTACCCGCATTTGGTGCTTGGCGGGTGTTAATTTCGTACCCTGACAGACAGCCCTGTAAGCTCCTCCCCCTGGAGTCCGGCCTATCATAGCTCTTCCCAACCAGACAGACAGCCCTGTAAGCTCCTCCCCCTGGAGTCCGGCCTATCATAGCTCTTCCCAACCAGACAGACAGCGCTGTAAGCTCTTCCCCCTGGAGTCCAGCCTATCATAGCTCTTCCCATGCAGCAGACAGTGAGGTGCTTCCACTGCTGGTGGCTTCGTACTGAAGTTAGGTTTCCAAGGTTACTCAGTCTAAACACTGTGTTCCTAACTCATCATCAGATGAAGAGCATGCTTAGCATGTTAGCTTCTAATCTGTGTTGTTCCTAACTCATCATTAGATGAAGAGCATGCTTAGCATGTTAGTTCTAATCTGTGTTGTTCCTAACTCATCATCAGATGAAGTGCATGCTTAGCATGTTAGCTTCCATTCTGTGTTGTTCCTAACTCATCATCATATGAAGAGCATGCTTAGCGTGTTAGCTTCTAATCTGTGTTGTTCCTAACTCATCATCAGATGAAGAGCATGCTTAGCGTGTTAGCTTCTAATCTGTGTTGTTCCTAACTCATCATCATATAATGAGCATGCGTAGCATGTTAGCTTCTAATCTGTGTGTGTCTCTCAGATGGCAGTGAAGATGGGGGGTGAACCCATGGCCCATCTAAACAGCTCGCCGACAGGTGTTGACCCCTCACTCTACGCCTACAAGAGACCTGGAGAAGATGGAGGTATTGACATCTGTCTGTCTGTCTGTCTGTCTGTCTGTCTGTCTGTCTGTCTGTCTGTCTGTCTGTCTGTCTGTCTGTCTGTCTGTCTGTCTTTCTGAATGTCTCTGTCTGCCTGTTTGTCTATCTGTCCGCCTGTCTCTCTGCCTGTATGTCTGCCTGCTTGTCTGTCTGAAACCACTTTCACACCGGACCAACATTCATTCAAAACTTGACTGTTGGTGTGAAAGGGTCAACACGGCATACTCGACCCGTGTCGCCGATGTGGGTCACAACAGGTTATTCCTGATCTGACACGGCTCGACTGTGATCCTTTGACCTGTGTTGGCGATGTGGGTCACAACAGGTTATTCCTGATCTGACACGGCTCGACTGTGAACCTTTGACCTGTGTTGGCGATGTGGGTCACAACAGGTTATTCCTGATCTGACACGGTTCGACTGTGATCCTTTGACCTGTGTTGGCGATGTGGGTCACAACAGGTTATTCCTGATCTGACACGGCTCGACTGTGATCCTTTGACCTGTGTTGGCGATGTGGGTCACAACAGGTTATTCCTGATCTGACACGGTTCGACTGCGATGTCAAAGGTTCTTGACCCGTGTTGGGCTAGATGATCAAGAAATCTCATTGGTTAGGATCGGGGCATGTGATGCCAGAAATACTAATAACTGCATGCACATTAAAGTGCAATACAACAGTAGTAGTACAATATCAACGCATCAAGCCTGTGTCGGATCAACACCCACAGCTAGCTGACTGGTTAACGTTAGCTAGCTAGCTACTAGAGGCAATAGCTGGTTAACGTTAGCTAGCTAGCTACTAGAGGCAATAGCTGGTTAACGTTAGCTAGCTAGCTACTACAGGCAATAGCTGGTTAATGTTAGCTAGCTAGCTAGCTAGCTACTGCAGACAATAGCTGGTTAACATTAGCTAGCTAGCTACTACAGACAACAGCTGGCTAGCTAACATTAAAGCCGTCAAGCCCATTACTTTACAGCACAGGGCTATATAAATTAAATGAATTATTATTATTGTTTTCTTCAGCGCTGTAAAGTAATGTGGGCATAATTACAACGGAAACTGTAACTGTAACAAGTTACATTAACAAAGCAATGGGACGTGTCTGTTCAGCAGCGATATAGGGTACGCTAATGAACTCACAGGACCCAGGTGGTGTGTGTGAACAACACCGACCTGGGTCTTTCCCAGGACCAAAGTGCGGTCTGAATGGGTTCAATGAGGGTGAACCCGTGTTCAATAACTCCTGGGTTGTCTGTGTGAAAGGGTATAACTTAATACGAATGCAGGTCTGTCTGCCTGCCTGTATGTCTCTTTCTCTGTCTGTCTCTCTCTTCAGTTTACCTGTCTAACTCTACACACAGTGTTTATATTATATGTGCTTATTTGTTACTCCAGTTATGCCATCAAACCATATTCCTCTGCCAGATCAAACTAGTTCCATGCCAGTTAGCTACCGTGAGCCATTTAGGCATTAGGAGGGTTAATTACTGGGAGCTTTCAGCTGACCCTCACCCTCTAACCCTGTCTCCCTCTTTCCTTCCCTCTCTCTTTCCCTCCCTCTTTCTCTCTCTCTCTCTCTCTCTCTGTTTCCCTCCCTCTCTCTTTCCCTCCCTCTCTCTTTCCCTCCCTCTAACCCTTTCCTTCTCTCTTTCCCTCCCCCTCTTTCCCTCCCTCTCTCTTTCCCTCCCTCTTTCTCTCTCTCTTTCCCTCCCTCCCTCCCTCTATAGGTAACCAGCTAGTCATGGGACACCAGAGGTAAGATCACTTTTTGATCCCTCCATAGCAGTGTGTTAGTGTGTGAGTCTGCCATCACTATCATTCACGTTTGTGAAAACACTGTGTGTGTGTGTGTGTGTGTGTGTGTGTGTGTGTGTGTGTGTGTGTGTGTGTGTGAGAGAGAGAGAGAAAAAACACAGCTGTGTGTGTGTGTGTGTGTGTGGCACATTTCGTGCCATTTGAGGCGGTAGGGAAGGGCTGTAGTTTAAGCATTCTACCATCTTGACTGTTCCCTTTACCTAGTCTCTCTCTCTCACACACACACACTGCTCTCATCACACTTTGCCATGGATTAACTGTCTGTGTGTGTGTGTGTGTGTGTGTGTCCGTATCCTGCAGAGTTCTGACGGAGGACTACAAAGTTCCTGATAGAATGGTGGGCTTCAGTAAGTGCTCTATCTCTATAGTAACACACACTCACAGGTCTAATTTCACCTGGGCTCAGTGAACCTAGCCCAGATAGACCTTCAATAATGGAATAGAAGAGAACTTAACATGACTCATTTATCTCTGATAGCTATGGAAAAGATTAGGGTTAAGTCCTCCCCTCTCCTCTCCTCTCCTCTCCTCTCCAGTCATTGGTCGAGGTGGAGAACAGATCACTAGAATCCAGTTGGAGTCGGGCTGTAAGATCCAGATTGCCTCTGGTGAGTGTGAGTGTGAGTGTGAGTGTGAGTGTGAGTGTGAGTGTGAGTGTGAGTGTGAGTGTGAGTGTGAGTGTGAGTGTGAGTGTGAGTGTGAGTGTGAGTGTGAGTGTGAGTGTGAGTGTGAGTGTGAGTGTGAGTGTGAGTGTGAGTGAAAAAAACAGATGTTTTGCTTTTTTTTTTTTTAAATCTTATCTTTCTTGTTCTTTCAAATATCTTCTCCTCCTCTCCTAGACAGTGGCGGTCAGATGGATAGACCTTGTTCTCTGACCGGATCTCCAGAGAGCATCGAGTGAGTCACACAAACACTCACGCTCTCCTACAACACACACACACACACACACACACACACGCTCTCTCACATACACACAGACACGCTCTCATGCACACACACGTACAGTGCAGTACAGTGGCCTGCGTGTCTGTCCATTTGTCTGAGGCTGGTTTGTGAGATGGACTTCTGAAATGTTTCAGCACTGTTGTCCTTGTTGAAGTGTGTGTGTGTGTGTGTGTGTGTGTGTGTGTGTGTGTGTGTGTGTGTGTGTGCGCCTCTCCATCTCCTCAGGCAGGCGAAGAGAATGCTGGGTCAGATTGTGGAGCGCTGTCGAAATGGCCCAGGTTTCCATGGCGATGGCGAGGGAGGCGGAAGCATTGTTCAGGAGATGTTGATTCCAGCCAGTAAAGTTGGCCTGGTCATTGGGAGGGGAGGAGACACTATCAAACAGCTACAGGTCTGTGTCTGTGTCTGTGTCTGTGTCTGTGTGTGTGTGTGTGGGGGGGGGGTCCTAATGAGGAATAGGAGACTCATTGTGTGTGTGTGTGTGTGTGTAGGAGCGTGCGGGGGTGAAGATGATGATGATTCAGGATGGGCCCATGCCTACTGGAGCAGACAAACCTCTCAGAATCTCTGGAGACCCCTACAAGATACAGGTGACACAAACACACACACACACACACACACACATTAACCCTACAAGATCCAGGTGACACAAACAAACACACACACACATTAACCCTACAAGATCCAGGTGAGACTAACCCACACACTAACCCTACAAGACCCAGGTGAGAGGGACACACACACACACACACACACACACACATTAACCCTACAAGATCCAGGTGAGAGACACAAAAACCCTACAAGATCCAGGTGACACAAACACACACACACACACACACACACACACACACACACATTAACCCTACAAGATCCAGGTGAGACTAACCCACACACTAACCCTACAAGACCCAGGTGAGAGAGACACACACACACTCACACACACACACACACACACACACACACACACTAACCTTACTAGACCCAGGTGAGACACACACTGACTCTACAAGACCCAAGTGAGAGAGACACACACACACACACACACTAACCCTGCAAGACCCAGGTGAGACACACTAACCAACACTAACCCTACAAGATCCAAGTGAGACACACACACACACACACACTGATCCTCATCCTCTCTGTGTTTCCTGCAGCAAGCCCGGGAGCTGGTTCTGGACATCATTCGGGAAAAGGACCAAGGAGACTTCCGAACCGGACGCAACGACTTCCCCGCCCGCCTGGGGGGCAGCAGTCTGGATGTAAGGCGCACCCCAAGTCACTTAACCTCACAGTCAATGAACTCAACACAACAACACTTAGCATCGCAGTCAATGAACTCAACACAACAACACTTAACATCCCAGTCAATTAACTCAACACAACAACACTTAACCTCACAGTCAATTAACTCAACACAACAACACTTAACATCGCAGTCAATGAACTCAACACAACAACACTTAACATCGCAGTCAATTAACTCAACACAACAACACTTAACCTCACAGTCAATGAACTCAACACAACAACACTTAACATCGCAGTCAATTAACTCAACACAACAACACTTAACCTCACAGTCAATGAACTCAACACAACAACACTTAACCTCACAGTCAATTAACTCAACACAACAACACTTAACATGGCAGTCAATGAATAAAACACAACAACACTTAACCTCACAGTCAATGAACTCAACACAACAACACTTAGCATCACAGTCAATTAACTCAACACAACAACACTTTACCTCAGTCAATGAACTCAACACTGCAACACTTACAGTTAATAATATTCCTCTAAACCTTTTCAACAGCCAATAATATACCTTTAAACCTTTTCAACAGCCAATAATGTCCCTCTAAACCTTTTCAACAGCCAATAATATAACTTTAAACCTTTTCAACAGCCAAAAATATACCTTTAAACCTTTGCAACAGCCAATAATATCGCTCAACTTTTTCAACAGCCTATCATATCCCTTAAAACCTTTTCAACAGCCAATAATATCCCTCTAAACCTTTTCAACCGCCAATAATATACCTTTAAACTTTTTCAACAGCCAATCATGTCCCTTTAAACTTTTTCAACAGCCAATAATATACCTTTAAACTTTTTCAACAGCAATAATATCCCCCTAAACCTTTTCAGCCAATAATATCCACCTAAACCTTTTCAACAGCCAATAATATCCCTCTAAACCTTTTCAACAGCCAATAATATACCCTTAAACCTTTTCAACAGCCAATCATATCCCTGTCTCCAGGTGGCGGTGCCTAGGTTTGCTGTGGGCATTGTGATTGGTCGGAGCGGGGAGATGATCAAGAAGATTCAGAGTGACTCTGGCGTGCGGATCCAGTTCAAACCGGACGATGGGATCAGCCCGGAGCGCGTGGCCCAGGTGTTGGGTCAGCCGGAGCGCTGCCAGCACGCCGTCCATCTCATCAACGAGCTGATCCACACCGCCCAGGAGAGGGACGGCTTCGCCCCTGCCGGGCTGAGGGGGCGCTCACGAGGCCGGGACTGGAACATGGGCTCCCCTGGAGGCCTCCAGGAAGTCACCTACACCATACCGGCAGACAAGTGTGGTCTGGTCATAGGCAAAGGTAAACCCCCTCTGGAGAAAGAATGCTTACACAGTAATGCTGTGTGTGTGTGTGTGTGTGTGTGTGTGTGTGTGTGTGTGGGGAGGGGGGGGGGGGGGGGAGTGATTTTGTTTTCATAGTTAAAGGGATACTTCACCGATTTTAGGAGACAATATATGTGGTTGTTTATGCTAAATTAAGTCAATATATGGAACGAGTTTGGGTATTAGTATCAACGTAAGTAAAAGAACCGTATATTTCTGACCACCGGCATTTCAATTCTTAATTATCTGTTAACCACAATGCCCATAGATCATTGCGCAAACCAAACACCCCCCTTGCCCCACTAAAGCTATGAGCCTGGCTACGTGGGGCATGAATTTCATTGCAAAATAATACGCTGGCACTAGCAAACCTTATTACAAAAATTGCGTTATTGCTTTATAAGTACAAGAACAACTTGGCTACCTTACGTTACCTAGCCAATTTATACAAGCCAAAAAAATATTTCCTAACATAAGCTTGCAGACTGAGACAAATTTAGGAGGAGCCGCTAGCTGACGTTACACAGCATCTAATGTTGCAGCCTCACACATCTAAATGTTTGTTATTCCACATGCCATATTTTATTTGCTAGCTAACGTCACAACAACATCTACAGCCTCATACATCTAAATGTTTGTTATTCAACATGCCATATTTATTAGCTAGCTAGCTAGCTACTTACTCAGCTGTATCTGCCTCCTTGCCCAGCAGGTCTCGGTTGATCTTCCAGATCAACTTCGTTATTCTAAAATAGGTCTACAGCCTTCCCCACTGTCATCTGCACAGCAAATCCTTCCTGTCCATATTCATGGCTGGAGGGTGTCATACTTGACAGCAGAAACTGCAACCATCCCACTCGTTGCATTTCAGCATGTGCTGTTTTTCTCTTGGCAAAAAAACAAAAACTAGCCATCAGTAAGTTATACACCAGCAGCTCGAGTCCCCGCTGCTAACGCCCTTCAGCCCTAGTGTAGCTGGTTCGCCTGCAGCCTGTAGCTTAACTGTTGTTGCATTTCTTTCTCTCTTTATGGAAGTTTCCTCTTCCCTAAATTCCAGTTCAAATAAATACGGCTGAATTTCACAGTCCGACAAAATTTCCATATCTTAGGTTGTCATGATCTAGGTGCATAAGATCACAGCAAATCGCCCTAAATTGAGTTACCTGCATTTTGATATACGTCACTCAGACCAGGAAATGCCCGCTGCCTGGTTGAAACGGCTGTAGGTTTTTCAAATTCAAAGAGAAGACTTGACGCAATAGTCATTTTGTAACATGTTTTAAAACTCTACGGTTTGATTGAGAAACATTATATGATGATGCTGTATGTTAAGTACAGCACTGGTATGTGATGGAAAACTATCAAAAGAGATAGAAAATATCAGGGAAGTATTCCTTTAAGAGAGGTAGAGGCAGGTGACCCTGATTAGTCAACTATCAGATGATCTCCTCAGGGTTAAGGTTATGATATTGTCACTGTTATTGTTTAGTCAGTCTGGGAGATACACTGCCTCTGCGTTGCCATGGTTACAATATATTCACGCCCCTAGACCTAGCCTTAATAAACCTGCTAAAAGAATGAACATTTCTATGCCTCTAAAGTGATTGTTCAATTTTTGGGAAATATCATATGCCCCAGTTACCCCTAGTCAGATGAGATGATTGATATCAATTTTATGTCCGTACGTCCAGAATTTAGTTAGTTATGTGGTTGTCGTAAGAGTAGCCTAGCAAAAGAGTAAGCACGAGGTAACTGTTAGCACAGCTCCCAAAAGTGACTAAATACTCCTTTAAAAAATGCCAAAGCTGTGTTATTTACATAGTATATCTTCTGTATTTTGCACGTGTAGAGATACATGGGGCTAGCTGCTAGCTCTTCTGCTGTTCTGGGGTTGACCAGCAGAGGGCAGGCTGTAGAAAGCCCTGGATCATTACAGGTTAACTACAGGGTGCGTTTGTTTCTCCAGGTGGCGACACAATAAAGAGCATCAACCAACAGTCTGGAGCGCATGTTGAGCTGCAGAGGAATGCCCCGCCCAGCGCCGACCCCAACATCCGGGTCTTCTCCATCCGGGGCTCCCCTCAGCAGATCGAGCTGGCCAGGCAGCTCATAGATGACAAGATAGGAGTATGTGAACCAAGCGCACCCTATTCTAACACTGACTTCCAGGCAGCTCATAGACGACAAGATAGGAATACGTAAACCAAGCGCACCCTATTTTAACACCGACTTCCAGGCAGCTCATAGACGCTAAGATAGGAGTATATTCTATAATTGATAGATATGCTAACATCTCATTCCTGTGTGTGTGTGTGTGTGTGTGTGTGTGTGTGTGTGTGTGTGTGTGTGTGTGTGTGTGGGTGTGTGTGTGTGTGTGTGTGTGTGTGTGTGTGTGTGTGTGAACAGGGATCAGGCATCATGAGTAATGGAGGGTTTGGCTTCAGTTCCTTCACCCAGGGCCCTGCTGCACACCAGAAGTAAGACTCACACACACACGCACACGCACTCACACACGCACACACACACACGCACACACACACTGTTACGCGTATACAACACACACTGTGACATAATGCCTGTACCACTCACTTTCTCCCTCTGTGTGTGTGTGTGTGTGTGTGTGTGTGTGTCAGCAGCGGGGCCCAGCCCTTTTTGACTGGAGGGTGGGGCCAGACATACCAGAGCTGGCAGACTGCTGGCCAACAGGACCCCAGTGAGTCCGCACGCACACACACACACACACACACACACACACACACACACACAGGAGCAGCCTCTCCTAAGGTGGTGTGTGTTTCTGAAGCTGCAAGTGTGTGTTCCCCAGGCCAGCAGAGCCAGCCCCACAGCCTAGTGACAGCTGACTACAGCAAAGCCTGGGAGGACTACTACAAGAAACAGAGTACGCTGTCTGTCTGTCTGTCTGTCTGTCTCTCTCTCTCTCTCTCTCTCTCTCTCTCTCTCTCCCTCCCTTCTTCTTCTTCTTCTTCCGTCTGTCTGTCTGTCTGTCTCTTTCAACCTTTATATCTTTTGTCACCTCCTGCAGTAACTCTCTCTCTCTCTCATTGTTAATGGTGTTTGCCTGTCTGTTTCTCTGCCTGTCTGTCTCTCTGTTATTACTAATGATGTTTTCCTGTCTCTCTCAGATCAGTCCTTCCCAGCAGAGTTCCCTCCAGAATACGGTGCGGCTGTAGCTGAGTACTATCGCCAGCAGGGGGGCGTATATCTGGCCAACTGGGCAGCCTACACAGGTACACACACACCACACACACACATGCTAATGCCCCTTTCACACTGCACCATCGATCCGGGTAAATCACTGGTGCACTGTTGGTGTGAAAGGTGTCAACACAGCATTTTGACCCGTGCCTGCGACCCGGGTAAAACACCGGTCGAACACGGCTCGACTTTGGTGTGAAAGGTGTCAACACAGCATTTTGACCATCAACCTGGGTAAAACACGGCTCTGCTTTGACTTTGGTGTGAAAGGTGTCAACACAGCATTTTGATATAACATTTTAATACCCCGTTCCCAGAGGACCATCAACCTGGGTAAAACACGGCTCATGTGCCGTGGAAAATATAAACTGCATGCACATTAAAGTAGGCTACAATATAACAACAGTAGGAGTAGCAAAGATAGAAGCACTATAAATGATTTGGTGTCGTACGACGATATCAACTAAATGAGCCTGTTGTGTTCTGTCGGATCAATAGCCACAGCTAATTGACTAGTTCACGTAGCTAGCTAGCTACGACAGACATGAAGAACTAACGTTAAAGCCACAATGCTACACTGTCTGTGTTGTAATCGTGAAGCGCTGAGAAAACAAAGCCTGTGCGGTAAAGTAATGGGCACGGTTTACAACAGAGACTGTAACCGTAACAACAGGTTTCATATCACATAGCAACGTCACGACTCAGCAGTGACGTACTGTAAGCACCTCGCAGACCTGGGTGGGTGTGTGAACGGTGGTGACCCGTTGTTTTACCCGCGTCGAAAGAGCGGTTTGGAAAATGTCAAACACGGGTCGGGACCCGAGTCCCACGACACGGATAAAACACGTCGTCCATGTGAAAGGGGTATAACACGTTAGGCAAGCCTACACAGGTACACACTGAGACCACTGGTGTCCTGAATAACTTGTTCTGTATCTTGTGTGTGTTGTGTGTGGTGTGTGTAGTGTGTGTGTGTGTAGGATCACTAGAGGTGTCGTGGATCGGTGGAGGACAGAAGATGAACAGAGCTCTCTATTTTCACCCTCCTGACCTTCATTTCCCTTTTGTAATATCACTCACTCCGTGTAGAATAACTCAACAGATTAACAAAAAAAATCTTTTTTTGGTCTTTTTTTACCTAAAAAATGATATTTGAACGGCAAATTTGTTGTGGGATAGCCTCTTGGTCTTGAGAATATATAACTTTTTTTTTTTTTTTTTTTTTTTTTTTTTATCAAACTTGAACTTAATGTATCAGTGTGGCTTGAAACAAGATGCAGTAGCATAATGATCTCGAATCTATTTTTGTCTAGTTTTTTGCAATAAGAAGGGTAGGTAGCCAGCAGTCCTGAGTGTACAGGTGTTCTGGTCAACTTGACTTTAAACATGCTTCCACTGTACCTGTGTGCTTTCAGTTTTTTTTTACATAGAAGAACATTTTAATGTCGTAGGAGATTGATATGTAAAATGTGTTATTGTTGGAGACATTATTTTTTTTCTCTTTGTACTAATTGCTGGTCTGGTGTTGTTGAATCTTATTTAAATCTCTTATTACTCTGTCACTGTTAGTTCACTTCAGGGAGGTGCAATATCTCTTCACAGTCGGACTTGTTTTCCTACATTTATCGAAATCTTACGTTTTTATGGTAGTGTATGAATTATTGCTTATCAAAATTGACCTGTTAGTGGTGTGAGAGAGAAACTATTATTATGAGTTGGATTAAATATCGTACTGATGCGTGCCTGGCCTCATATTTAAGTATCTGTTAAATATGAATTGTTGATGTAATTTTCACCAGATGCAGTCTCATGTTCTCTGTGTGTTCTTCTCTGAACAGATTACGGTAAAGTGTTTTATTTTTGTTTTTTGGCTTGGAAATTTGATGTTGCATCTCACCAAGTGCATATTGGTGAGTGATTGTGTTGGGTCTGTGCTCAGGACTGCCTGGCTGCTTGCCCGTCAACATGCTAGGGTTTGGAGGGTAAATCTACACCTCTCCAGCTCCAGACTTCCTCCATGATATTCACACTGATTGGTTCCTGTCTCTTCTTTCTGGTGTCTTTCCGATTGATCAAAGTGTGTGTGTGTGTGTGTGTGTGTGTGTGTGTGTGTGTGTGTGTGTGTGTGTGTGTGTGTGTGTGTGTGTGTGTGTGTGTGTGTGTGAGGAGAGAGAGAGTGTGAGTGAGAGAGAACTAAAGAGCGATTCAAAGGCTGTACAGAGCCGTGTATGACATGCTGGAGAGCTGAGTGTGTGAATGTTAAGGCTGTCAGCCAATCACAGCCCTGTTGAGGAGGACTGGCACAGCCATACGCTAGCTGTCTCTGTTCCTTAGCAACTCATTGTAAGATTCAGGAAGTGAGGTTTTCTTTACCCTTCGTAAATGTTTGTGTTTTGTTTTAAACATGTAATGCTTTTCATACGCGACCCACGGCAGACTAATAATGTTTGACTACAATGAATGTTCTCTCGGATTCATAGTTTGTATTTGACTGTTTTGAAGTAAATGTGAGGAGCTGAAGTGTTGCAGGTTTAGACCAATATGATTTAAAAACAGACAAACTCCATGGATTACTACGTCACACAGTGGTCGCTGTATTCACTGAGGAAAGGAACAGTGGGCTGTCTGTGAGAAGTTTTCCCTGCGGTTTGATCACTTCCATGAATAAATTTGAGTTGAATGTTGAATGGAGGCCACATGTGTTGAGCTGATTGTGGATGTCTCCAGCGTAGGACGAGATGTTCTCTGGCCTCCCTGCCTGTCTGTAGCAAAACACCACCCACACATTCTGTGTCCTCTTTTATATGCCAAAACACAAACTGAAAGTCAAAATATAAATATATATTCTCACAAGTTGATTGCTATGGTTTCTTGCCTGTTTGTTCTGTCTGTAGAGGATTGGAGAGGTAGAGTCTGTAGAGGATTGGAGAGGTAGAGTCTGTAGTGGTGGATCAGTCTGCTCCTGGGATAGGGTTAGTTGGGGTCAAAGTGGTGCGTCAGTCTGCTCCTGGGTTAGTTGGGGTCAAAGGTTAGTTGGGGTTAAAGGTTAGGGGGCAGTGTCTGAAGTAGTGCATCAGTCTGCTCCTGGTTAGTTGGGGTCAAAAGTTAGACTTCATTTAACGCCCTGAGGCTATGCCTGGTGAGCCTGACCCTTGCCCCTTACCTTAAACAATGACCAGAAAACAGCATTCCATGACTGGTCCAGGTTAGCCTCCTGTGTACATCATCCTGCTTCATCTTCTCCTGTATACATCATCCTGCTTCATCTTCAACTGTATACATCATCCTGCTTCATCTTCTCCTGTATACATCATCCTGCTTCATCTGTATAAATCATCCTGCTTCATCTTCTGTATACATCATCCTGCTTCATCTTCTGCATAAATCATCCTGCTTCATCTTCTCCTGTATACATCATCCTGCTTCATCTTCTCCTGTATACATCATACTGCTTCATCTTCTCCTGTATAAATCATACTGCTTCATCTGGGCCCTTCTGTATAAATCTTACTGCTTCATCTGGGCCCTTCTGTAATATATCATACTTCATCTTCTCCTATATGCATCATCCTGCTTCATCTTCTCCTGTATACATCATACTGCTTCATCTTCTCCTGTATACATCATACTGCTTCATCTGGGCCCTTCTGTATATATCATACTGCTTCATCTGGGCCCTTCTGTATATATCATACTGCTTCATCTTCTCCTATATACATCATCCTGCTTCATATTCTCCAGGATAAATCATCCTGCTTCTTCTGTATAAATCATACTGCTTCATCTTCTCCTGTATAAATCATACTTCTTCATCTTCTCCTGTATCCATCATCCTGCTTCATCTTCTCCTGTATACATCATCCTGCTTCATCTCCTGTATAAATCATCCTGCTTTATCTTCTCATGTATAAATCATCCTGCTTCATCATCTGTATAAATCATCCTGCTTCATCTTCTGTATAAATCATACTGCTTCATCTGGGCCCTTCTCCTTTATAAATCATACTGCTTGGGCCCTTCTGTATAAATCATAATGCTTCATCTGAGCCCTTCTGTATATACCATACTGCTTCATTTGGCAATTCTGTATAAATCATACTGCTTCATCTGGGCCCTTCTCCTGTATAAATCATAATGCTTCATCTAGGCCCTTCCGTATAAATCATACTGCTTCATCCGAGCCCTTCTGTATAAATCATACTGCTTCATCTGAGCCCTTCTGTCTAAATCATACTGCTTAATCTGGGCCCATCTGTATAAATCATACTGCTTCATCTTGGCCCTTCTGTATAAATCATACTGCTTCATCTGGCCCCTTCTCCTGTATAAATCATAATGCTTCATCTAGGCCCTTCTGTATAAATCATACTGCTTCATTTGGCCCTTCTGTATAAATTGTACTGCTTCATCTTGGCCCTTCTGTATAAATCATATTGCTTCAGCTAGGCCCTTCTATATAAATCATACACATCACATGGTACAATTCTGATCCCCCCTCATATGGTACAGTCCTGATGCTGCCCCCCCCCCCCCCCTCACATGGTACAGTCCAGATCCCATCCTCCCCTCACATGGTACAGTCCTGATCCCACCCGTCCCTCACATGGTACAGTCCTGATCCCACCCGCCCCTCACATGGTACAGTCCTGATCCCACCCGTCCCTCACATGGTACAGTCCTGATCCCACCCGCCCCTCACATGGTACAGTCCTGATCCCACCCGTCCCTCACATGGTACAGTCCTGATCCCACCTGTCCCTCACATGGTACAGTCCTGATCCCACCCGTCCCTAACATGGTACAGTCCTGATCCCACCTGTCACTCACATGGTACAGTCCTGATCCCACCCGCCCCTCACATGGTACAGTCCTGATGCCACCCATACCTCACATGGTACAGTCCTGATCTTTTTGTGTTTTGGGATGAGGGGAGGAGAGAGGGAGTACAGTTGCATGGCCAGATGCCTGATGGCTGATGGCAATACATTAGTGGACATCTTTTCTCTCCACCTCCTCCTATCTGTCTCCGTTTCCAGGATGGTGAGTGTGGTATCCGTGGTCGTAAAGTGGCAGCCATGACGGCTGTAACCAGAGTCCAGCCTGTAAGTACTGATGACTTCCTGACCCAGCAGCATTAAACATTCAACTCTCTGACGCCACACTGGGACACAAGCACTTAGCAGCCCTTCTGTTTACACGGCTGCTCTGTGTGTCTGTCTGTCTGTCTGTCTGTCTGTCTGTCTGTCTGTCTGTCTGTCTGTCTGTCTGTGTCTGTCTGTCACAGTCACTTATTGACTTCTGTTATTTTGAGATGGGATATATTTTTCTACTTTCCCCCAATCGCCTGAGCAATGCTCACCTTGTGTGTGTGTGTGTGTGCGCGTCAGGTTAGTCCCAGGTTATTGATCTTTGTGTGTGTGTGTGTGGTTGTCAGGTTAGTCCCAAGTTATTGATCTGCGTGTGTGTGTCAAGTTAGTCCCAGGTTATTGATCTGTGTGTGTGTGTGTGTCAGGTTGTTGATCTGTGTGTGTGTGTGTGTGTGTGTGTGTGTGTGTGTGTGTGTGTGTGTCCCAGACAGCAACAGAACCTTTGTAATACTCTGGGAAGTATGGGGTGGTACACTCCCCCTTGTGCTTTCTTCCCTAAGCTGTGTCAGAATAGGGCCCACTGCTGGGTAAATCAAACAGCTCTGGTCAACCTGCAAGTCATTGTGACTGAAGTCGATATTATCGCCACACAGCTCTACATGAACGGTTATTAGGACGATAACTATAATGCGGATTGGCTTGAGTTCTTTACTGGGTGAACCATATCCTTCCATCTTTGTCACATGATATGATCTCTACCCCGTTCCTCCAATCAGCAGCTTAGAGTCTCACTAATGAGTCAATTAACCTCTTCAATTAAGTCACATTATCAAGTGCTCCATATCAACAATCCCTGTTTAAGCGAGCGCGTGAGGAGGCAGATTTCACCTGGTGGCTTTTTAGAGTAAGAAATAGGACGACTGCAGAATCCGACGACTTTCCGTTTCCAGTTTGTGTTTTTTCTTTCCTGCTTCTCCGACTATACCTGTTTTATTACTGATTTCGATTTGCTTCAAA
Source organism: Aplochiton taeniatus (assembly GCA_017639675.1). Taxonomy (NCBI): domain Eukaryota; kingdom Metazoa; phylum Chordata; class Actinopteri; order Galaxiiformes; family Galaxiidae; genus Aplochiton; species Aplochiton taeniatus. Next base: position 18,597,491 of record CM030185.1, on the reverse strand, counting down.
GGTAACACATTGCACCTCTACTACGTAATAATGAACTATTTAGAATTCGTTTTAAAGTCTGTATCTGATATTCATTTTAATGTGCAAGTGCGTTCACTTCACAAAAGCAATTCATGGAACTACAGCTATAGATATCTGCGCCAATTCATGGATGGACATATGCAACCTTGCTGCTTTTGATTTGGAAGTCTGAAACTCTTGTCCCTCTTTTCAACATGCCTATTATATTCCCACTTCTAATTACAGAAATAAAGAATATGTTCTACCTTATTTTTTTCTTTCTGTAATTAGAAGTGTAATATTGTGTTTTTGATAATGCCATCTTTTTCCTCAGTTGGAAGAAAACGTTATCCCTAAAACGTATATTTCGTGTTTGTGGGTGATTATTGCGAGAAATATATAAACTAAATGCTAGGTCTAATGGAAAAACTTAGATTCAGCTAAAAAATAGCCTGATTTAGATTGAGACTACACTTTTTTTCCAGCCTATTAATTTGTTGTAATTTTTTTCCTGTTCGAGCACCGCCTGTATTGCCATTTAATGAGCATCAAATATGATAAACCCTGAAGCGATGAGAACGGCCGCTCCTTATCCTTTCACCGGAACGGTAGAATGGAGCGAGACGCGGGGCAGAGCGCGGCGCTTTCTTTTGGGATTATTAGGAGCGTGCACATGTCCCCGCCTGTCTGCAGTCTGGTTGAATCAGTGCTTTAGTCCTATATTGTGTGTGAATGCAGTCATGAATATGCATCAATTAGCAGGTTATATTTGGCAGATCGTTGGGACAATATTAGTTCGTCATTTGGGCGCATTCCCATAAAAGCACTTGTGTATGTCAACCTCTTGTCTGACTTATTCAGCGTGCGTGTCAACCTACTGCCTGTTATCCCGTTGGCTTTAGTACCACTTTCTATCCGTTTTCCTTTTCTTTCTTTCTTTCATTCCCGCGCCTTCAGCTGGTTACAAGTGGTTGAAATCAGGAGAAACCTCCATTTAAAGTCTCATTCGTCCCTTCTCTCATCAGCCGTGTGCCAAAAGTGTCCCCCTTGTTTTTACGCGTGCCAGTCACCTGCCGTCTCGCGGCCCTCCTTATTCTCCCAGCAGGCTGGAGGAGCGCTAGCTTTTCTCCTCTCCTTCTTTTGACTTTCATTCGGTTTCAGATTGGGGACATATTGAGTCTCCTTTGTCTCTCAAGGGCTGTACTAAGCTAATTAAATTTGATCCTCCTAAATAAAAAACATCTTTCTGTCCTATTAAACTCCTCCTTGGCTTTCCAGCCAACCTTCCTTTTCTTATCCTTGGATTTAAAAAATGCACCGTTCATTGAGTCAAATCAATTGAAAAAAATTGCAAATCTCCATTATTCGTGGATTTTTGTCTCCCTTCATGCCTCACAAAAGGCGGAGAACAGCTTGCCGCTTTGTGTAAGCGAACCTCGCCGGGAGGGGAACCGATGAATGCCAAATAAATTACGCATGGACAGCAGCCTATAGCATTCATCATGCAGTCGTTACTGCTTAGATTTTACTTTCACTTAAATACAGAACCCGCATTATCGTCCTCTTTTTAAACGTGCAAATACAAATGATGTCAAATAATGTCGAAGCGCATTGTTTTTACCGTTTTTTAAAACAATATTCTATTTTTTTAAATAAATGCTTTATTCATTACATTTATTTTTATTATCGTTATTGTTTATTTTATTTCTATTTCTAGTGGATATTGAGCTGATACTGTGGCGTTACTATTTGCGCGCGCTGGCTGGAGACTACCTGAATGCGTGCGCCTGCAACTTTGGCACTAAACTTAATTTAACTTAGGGCGTTTCATAGTCTTTTACAGTCGGTGTCAGGTGGCGTTCTACCCGAGTCGAAGTCTTCCTATATGGTTCTGTTAACAGCTCAACATTTTTTATTTTGTATAGGCCTATATGCGATTGCTTTGTCTCCATAAACAAATTACAAAGTCATCACTTCTCTCAAGAGAAAGGAAGACGATCCTTGAATAATATGTCTAAAAAATTTGCTGCCTTTATGTGCACATTTTAAACCTGTATTGGGATAAATATTTTCCCATTAACAATTAAACTTCGTCAAGGCAAGGTCCTTCGCAAACAATTATTCGTTTTCAAATAAATTGTGTGTAAATGTAGGCATGTGTTTGTAGATTGAATTCATTTTGATTCGTTAAAATGATCATTCTAATTTGTTTGCCTATAATAGGCCTCATTTGTCCGTTGTTCTTTAGTGTAGGCCCTATATGTAAACTGAAACGTCTTTGAGTTGGTCAATGCATGTTTTACTTCAGCAGATAAAAATCTATCTCACTGTGTGCAAAATAATCCTATTGAATGCAGTGAGAAAGAGGAGAAACGGGAAGCGGGAGTGAGTGGGGTTGAGAGAGGCCTCCTCCTTAAAAAGCAGCTGTTGAGCACTAATCTGTTTTCCCACCCTGTCACTCACCTCATTGTCCTCCGTCACCTCGTGCGCCTCTCCTCATTTTCAGCTCATTTCATGTCACCCCCTGCTCGAGACCGAGACCTTGTCCAGCAGCTCTAAACACGCACGCACGCACTCACGCACACACAAACCACCAGCCTCTTGTAGTTATCCAAATAAAAGATGAGTGAATGGATGTCAAATAGCTTTCATCATAGCAGATTGATTTGAGCTCAGTCCTTTCAGGTGATATTATCTAGCGCGCGGGCTGAATGGTGAAGCCGCGAGCCGCGGCGCAATAAAGATGTTCTCTCTGCAGGAGAGGAGCAAGAGGCGCGCGGTGCCTCTGGAATTACTTGTTGAATTGAGAAACCAGGGAGGTAGTTGCTGTGACGAGAAACAATAATGTGAGATGATGGGCTTTGCTGCTCCGCGCAGGCCTGCTGCGACTAATAGCCAACTAGATACATTTTTGTTAATAATTCTTGCGTACCCCAACTTTAACATTTTGTTTTGCTATTAATCTCTAAATAAATATATATTTTTTTATCTGCTGGGTCTAAATTAAATGAGTATTTAAAATATTTACGTATCACATTTTTCTCTGTGATCTTGATAGTTAACGTTTATTTACTTGTCCTGTCCACCTTTTGCCCGGAGTGTTTCGCTGCTTGTGTAAGTGGTTTTGGGCAGCCGCTGCGCGCGATGGTGCCAGGCGGGTGAGCTGAGAGCTTGTTGTTTTTCAGAGGTGAGTGTTGCTGTGGATCATTTCTCTCTCTCTCTCTCTCTCTCCCCCCCCCCCCCCCCCCCCCCCCCCCCCCCCCCCCCCTGACATCCCCACTAACACACCCACTCCTCCCACATCACCCCTGGGAGTGTTCAGTCAATAAAGACTTTTGTAGAACAAGGGGCACGAGGAGGCAGGCTCATTAAGGACTTATTACCGTCACACCGGCAGGCGGTATATAAATGGCACGGGGAACACGAACACACTTAATACGGCCCAAGGGTTGACGGGCAGAAAGGACGTTTTCTTGGCAACGTTTATCTGCGTTAAAATCATTTGAATTAACTTTTTTTAAATACTTTCCATTTAAAGTTTTATAAAGTCATATAGCATACAATTACTTTTAGTCAACCTAAATATATATATATATATATATATATATATTTGTGTATATATATATATATATATATATATATATATATATATATAAAAACTGTTGGGCTCATTTCACTCTCCGACCCTTTTCTTAACCTGCAGACCTTTGGAGACCTCCGCGCTCACCACAATGGGCTCCGTACTGCCTGCCGAGGCGCTCGTGCTAAAGACCAGCTTCAAGCACCAGACTTTATCCCTCTCAGATATCATCACATCAGACATTCTCCACAGCTTCCTCTATGGTCGTTGGCGGAACGTGCTTGGTGAACACCTGCTCGAGGACAAAACCACCGTGAGCCCCAAAACTGCTTTCACCGCGGAGGTGCTCGCACAGTCGTTCTCCGGAGGTGAGTCTATAAAGAACAAATATGGCTTTGGTGATTATTCTGTTATGTTTTATATATCTATATGGGTATTTCAAAAAAAAAAAAAAAAAATGTAAATGTTGAGATATTTAAAAAATGTATTTCCAAATTCATTGTAAGTCTAAAAACAATTTGTTGTAGCCCAAATATTTAAAATTTTAATTAAGCCTGGATGCATGTAGACGGATTTTTATAACGACATTTTTTTTTATTTAATCTTTTGTGAAGCTCTCCCCTGAGCCTCCTTTATAAATCTATTTATTTCCCGTCCATTTAGCGCTTATTAACCTCGTCGCGCGGCGTCCCGGACGGCTCATTCAGCGCGTGAGCAGACCGTGTAACCGGTTCTGACTTAAAGAGGGGTTTTAAATTCATTTGGTCTCACGTTGTGTCGACCTGAGAAAGTTCCCCGCAGACTCGCTGCTATAGAGGGGGAGCAGAAACCTTTCTCCCCTGGGTCCTGGCGCTTTGGCTCCATTCATCCGCCTCCCTCTCTCTGCACGGACTTGGCTGAAATTGCGCACCAGCGCTGTTCTTTTCAGTCACTGTTTGAAACCCGTGAAGACTAATTCTATAGCTATTCACACCATGTCAGGCGGCTAATAACCTTTCAGCTTTTTTGTCAGAAATTCCTGGGCCTTTTGAACAAGACCTAATTTAATTCACTCTAAATGTATTGCTACAAAGTTCTTAAATGGATAATGAATTTAGAATTAGACATTTTCCTATTGATAGGCCTATGCCTTTATTGAGAACAGTGCCCTTTGCGGCCCAAAGACAGAAACAAACGGCGCTATTCTGCCGGAGAATATAGAACGCTATTTACCCACTTTCCCCTATTATCACATCACATCACATCCATTTGAACTTGTGAGAGAATGTCGATATTATAATATGGTTGTAATACACGGGGCTTTAAATTCAAGGACGCACATTTTGTTCTCACCAATCTCTCCCAGAATTTTTTGAAAACTAAAGAAAGCCTATATTTATTCCCATATATTGTTATAGCATATATATATATATATATATATACATATATATATATATATATGTGTATATATATATATATATGTATATATATATATATATGTGTATATATACATACATACATACATAGATACATATGACTAAAGATATATATTGCTATATATTTGTTTTACCTTAAATCGTTTTGACGTTGATTGAAAAATGGTTACTAAAAAATAACGTTATAATTTAACAGTTATTTATTTTTTGTTATTATTATTTACTATAGTTAACACTGTTAATTTGTGATCTTTGTTACATCTGTCAAACCCCTCTCTCCCTCCCCAGAGGTCCAGAAGCTGTCCAGCTTGGTTCTGCCCAGCGAGGTGATCATTGCCCAGAGCTCCATCCCTGGGGAAGGGCTTGGGATTTTCTCCAAGACCTGGGTCAAAGCCGGCACCGAGATGGGTCCATTCACGGGCCGGGTCATATCACCAGAACACGTTGACCTCTACAAGAACAACAATCTAATGTGGGAGGTAAACAACAAAATAGCGTAGTGTATTACTCTAGCATAATAAACAATAACATAGCATTGTGTATTAGCCTAGCATAATAAACAACAACATAACATAGTTATTTATTCTACAGGATAAGATTGTTGTATTAGCCTAGCATAATAAACTACATGGACCATCACCATGGTGATGATGTAAACTTTCGCACCTTTGACCCAGCATTCTAAATCGAGGAGCAACAAGTGGAGTTCACATTAATTAGCAGTGGATGAAGGCAAGGTGACTGTGATGTAATATAATGCATTATATTGTAATCTTATCTGATGTAATATTACCTTAGGTAATGCAATCTAATGTAACATTACCTAATACAATCTGTAATGTAATCTTATCGAATGTAATGTAATCTAATGTAACATTACCTAATGTAAAGTAATGTAATATCACCTAATGTAATGTAATCTAATGTAATCTTATCTAATGTAAAGTAATCTGATGTAAGAATATATAATGTAAATTAATGTGATATTACCTTAAGTAATGCTATAATGTAAAGTAATATAATGTAATCATATCTAATGCAATCTAATGTTATGTTACCTAATGTAAAGTAATGTAATATTAACTTATATAATGCTATAATGTAAAGTAATCTAATGCAATATTATCTGTAATCCAATCTAATGAAATCTTGTTTAAGGCAATCTTATCTAATGTAATGTTATTTAATGTGATCTAATGTAATGTTATCTAATGCAATATGTAATGTAATCTAATGTAATGTAACCTAATGTTATCTAATGTAATGTCAGCTAATGTAATCTTATGTTTTCCAATGTAATGTAATTTAATGTAATGTAACTAAATCTTATACAATGTAATTGAATCTTATGTAATGTAATCTAATGTAATGTAATCTTATCTAATATAATGTAATTTAATGTAAAGTAATGTAATCTTATGTAATCTAATGTAATGTAATCTTATCTAATGTAATGTAATGTAATCTTATCTAATATAATGTAATCTTATGTAATGTAATGTAATTTAATCTTATGTAATGTAATGTAATCTTATCTAATATAATGTAATATAATGTAATGTAATCCCCAGGTGTTTAACGAGGACGGCACCGTGCGCTACTTCATCGATGCCAGCCAGGAGGACCAGCGGAGTTGGATGACATACATCAAGTGTGCCCGCAACGAGCAGGAGCAAAACCTGGAGGTAGTCCAACTAGGAAGCAGCGTCTTTTACAAGGCCTCTGAGGTAAGTCCCATTACATACAGTACCATACCATACCGTACCGTACCATACCATACCATACAGTACCATACCATACCAAACAGTACCATACCATCCCATACAGTACCATACCATACAGTACCATACCATACAGTACAGTACTGTAATCTACTATGAGACATATCACACTGTATCATAATCATTATCTCTACCCCCTCTCTTTCTTTCTCTCTCTCTCTATCCATGTCATCCTTTTATTCTCTCTTCCTCTTCCATTTCCTCCTCCCTTCCCACTTTCTCTCTCTCTCTCTCTCTCTCTCTCTCTCTCTCTCTCTCACTCTCTTCCTGTTCCTCCTTCCTTCTCTCTTTTTATCTCTCTCTCTCTCTCTCTCTCTCTGGGTGTCTCTCTCTTTCTTTTGCTCAAGACCATTCCTCCAGATCAGGAACTGCTGGTTTGGTACGGAAACTCCCACAACACATTCCTGGGAATTCCTGGTGTTCCCGGACTGGAAGATCCGGAGGCACAGAAGAAGTCCAAGTCCACTGGTGAGATAACAACAACATAACTCAACAACCACTTTGCGTAATGCTGCATAGCATAGCATAGCATAGGATAACAACCTTTAACAGCAACATAACTCAACAACCACATAGCGTAACGTTGCATAGCATAGCCCAACATAGCATAGTATAACAACAACATAACTCAACCGCATAGCGTAACGTCATTTAGCATAGCATAGCACAACAACCTTTAACAACGTTACCTCTAACCCTACTCCTCAAGTAGTAAGGGATCATTGGAGGATGATAATTACATAATCCTGACCTTAACGGAACTGAGGAACAGTCACAGTGTCTAATTGATATCCTGTACCTGCCTTTTCTTTGATTGGTCAAGATGAGTTCCATATGTGCGATGGCTCCTCCCCGTCCGCCAGCTCATTGGCCACAGCCAGCCGCATGCGCTGTGTCATCTGTCACCGCGGCTTCAACTCGCGCAGCAACCTGCGCTCCCACATGAGGATCCACACGCTGGACAAGCCCTTCGTCTGCCGCTTCTGCAACCGGCGCTTCAGCCAGTCCTCCACGCTGAGGAACCACGTGCGTCTGCACACAGGGGAGCGCCCCTACAAGTGCCATGTCTGCCAGAGTGCCTACTCCCAGCTGGCAGGCCTGCGGGCGCATCAGAAGAGTGCCAGGCACAGACCCGGGGGTACAGGGCCACCTGGAGGAATGGGGGCACACTCCCCTCCCCCTCCACCCCCCACGATGACAGGAGTGCCCCACCACCCGGCCTCTCTGGTGCACCACCTCACCGCCATGGTGCTGTGAGGACCTGGAGGAGGACGGGCTGGGAGTGGTAGATGTATAACATATGTTACATGACCCCACACCATCCTGGCTGGGAGTGGTAGATGTATAACATATGTTACATGACCCCACACCATCCTGGCTGGGAGTGGTAGATGTATAACATATGTTACATGACCCCACACCATCCTGGCTGGGAGTGGTAGATGAATAACATATGTTACATGACCCCACACCATCCTGGCTGGGAGTGGTAGATGTATAACATATGTTACATGACACCACACCATCCTGGCTTGTCCGTTTAGAGTTGTAAATAGATCAACCAACTGCAACCACTTGCCAAGGACGATTGGCGTTAGATATGTATAACTCAAGCTCTGTGATCTCGTTTAAATGCACTTAAAATTAGATTGTAACGATTACAAACATCTGAGAAATAACATTGTTTCGTTGGAACCCAGGAATGTTGAAGTGGTGCAGTCCACTTGGTGCATGAACCCTTCTGTGAGAGACACCTTTCATTGACCGAGTGTGTGTTGAGGTGTGCTTTAGGTTTGCATGCAGTTGTTCAGTTGGCTGTAATGGTTGTATTTTGCCAGAAGATGGCGCTGAGGAGATGAGAGAGCCTGTCGAAAAGGGGAAGAGGACTCCAGTCTGTAGTGCCTTACAACTGCTTCAAACACAAATACTCGCAATATCAATGTAAAATGATTTTTTTCAAATAGGACTAGTGGCGAATTTAAAGATTGTAATTGTCAGTTTTCGTCTTCTCACATTGTGAAAGGGAGACTTATAATGTGTAAATATTATATAAATATGAACCTTTAGGGGAAATGTCAACATCATCTTGAGATGTGTTTTATTGGGAGAATTTTAAACTAAACCATCACTTTAACTATATATATGCATGTGTGAGTAAAAAAAAAAGAATAACTTGCTACAGTATATTCAGAATGATGATATTGTTGTCTTTTACATGAATAACTTGCTACAGTATATTCAGAATGATGATATTGTTGTCTTTTACATGAATAACTTGCTACAGTATATCCAGAATGATGATATTGTTGTCTTTTACATGAATAACTTTGTACCCTGGCATTCCAAATAAACTATTCCATGTAGTTGGGGTGTTCCCGATTAAGAATTTGCGTAGTCCGATCTGATTTGGCCATTCTTTCCTTTAGTCGACTGATTGTCGAATCATGTATTTTTTTGATTATAGCCCAGCCAAGATGTTGCTCCGACTGTCCTGCAAAAGTGCATTCTGCAACTTAGTCTACCATAGTAATTTATTCACGCACACTAAGGAGATGAATTCAAAGCAAATTCGTTTTTCCCCAATTTGTTATAAACAGTGTAAATAACTGTAAACAATATGAACGTACGTTCAATTATGAATTTAGTGCTGATAAGGGAATGAGCTCACGTAAGTCACGGACATACATACACACTCAACGGAGAATGGAGATCAGCATAAGCATTTTTTATTAACAATATTATTGTCAAAACAATATGAGCGTCTAGTCTATGGAGAATTTACTGGTGATAACGGAATGAGCTCACGAAAGTCACAGCCATAAACACTAAATGGAGAGCGGAGATCACATTAGCTAGATGGGCACTCCCCGGAACTGCCTTACATAAAAAAATCCACACGGGTGAATTCCGAACAAATAGGCAGACATTTATACCAAAATATGTTATATACATTGACATTATAAGTGGACAAAGTGATCGTGACATCACCCATAGGTTTGTGGACCACCGTTTTGAAGCCTCGAGTTTGGCATTTTGAAAATCTCCATCTTGGTTGCATAAGCCATCCATCTTTTTCTTTTAAACCTGAAGTGACGACATTGACCATACTTGGACGAGAGGGTGGGGCTGGGGAGGAGCTGGGAGGAGCGAGTGTGGATCTGTGTGAGAGCCTGTTGCTATGTCTCTTTCCCGATGGTGTCAATCACACGGTAGCCACACTGCCATACCCTGCTTTATGGTCTATTTTTCTGTAAATGGGACCATCATTTACAAATTGAACACCATGCTGTATTGAAAAACACTTGGAACTAGCGAGTGAGACCATAAACTCGTAAGGAAAATGTTTACTGATGTAATAAAGTGAGAAGTAGGGTCATTTTCTCATTTACCTCCATACAATCGTAGTTGCTTCTGCAACCAGTGGGGTCGCCCCCTCCAGGTTAGAAGAAAGAATGCAAGCTTAAGGCCCTTCCGCATAGGCTTCACTATTCAGCTACAGCTTCAGCATACAGAACCACTCTTCATTATTATGAATGGTAGAAGAGGATGTTAGAGCTACAGCTTCAGCATACAGTACCACTCTTCATTATTATGAATGGTAGAAGAGCATGTTAGAGCTACAGCTTCAGCATACAGTACCACTCTTCATTATTATGAATGGTAGAAGAGCATGTTAGAGCTACAGCTTCAGCATACAGTACCACTCTTCATTATTATGAATGGTAGAAGAGCATGTTAGAGCTACAGCTTCAGCATACAGTACCACTCTTCATTATTATGAATGGTAGAAGAGCATGGCAGAGCTGGCAGAGCAACAAGAGGGAGTTCTTAAGCTTATGTTAGACGGCAGAATGGAGGGGTGGATAGATACACAACCTCACCCCTATAAATCCTACATGCATTTCTAACTTGAAAAGTTATAGCAGGTGAATGTACATGTGGACAGGAAGGGGTTAAGATGGTTTAATATGCTGCATGTGAAAGGCTGAGCATGGCTGGGGTTGGCCTTGGTGACTCTCTCTAAACTGACATCAAATAACACAGTGTTGGGACATCAGCATGTCAACAGAGAGCCATACAGAGTCAACTGAACTTTGTCCTCTGACCACAGCAACCTTATCCCCTAACCCTACCCAAATACCACATTATCCCCCCCCCCCTCTCTAAATCCCCCCCCCACCCTCCTTCTATTCTTTAACAATTCTCTTTCAGGATTTCTGTTTATACCAACCAAAGGGCAGATAGTCTTTCCAGTAGTGAACACAGTGTTCTGTTTCCTTTGTCTTGGTTGGTGTTTTCTTTTTTAGCCTTGTTATTTTCCTAACTATTTGTGTAATTTTGGAAATTCCCTGGCATTGAGTTCAATAAAGTAGATCAGTAACTATGTCCCTCTCGGTTACATCCTCTCTCTAGCGGCAACTTCTCCTCAGTGTGTCTGGAGCCAACAGCTGGTGAAGATGAGGTCCTGCCTGTTTCTGCTCCTGCTTCTGTCCTCTGTCTACAGGTTGCCCTCCGCTCAGGACAGCCGCACGTAAGTCACCTAGCAACCTCACTGTGTCTCTCTGTAAGTCACCTAGCAACCTCACTGGGTCTTTCTGTTAGTCACTTAGCTGGTCAGGGTTAGGATTAGGGTTAGGGTCTCCAATGGGTTAGGGTTAGGTTAGGGTTTGGGGTTAGCGTTAGGATTCCAGACTGGAGTGAGGGTTTATTTTGTCAGAGAAAGGACTCTTGTAATCGAAACAGAACTATTAAACCAACCAGCATTCTGATTACATCAGTTTCATACTAAACAGTCTCTCCTCTCCTCTCCTCTCCTTAGGTATTTGGTCTCTGCTCCTAAGGCTTTCCGTCTGGATGCCAAGGAGAGGGTGGTGGTCCAGTTGTTTGGTTACAGTACCGAGTCTCTGGTGAGCGTGTTTCTGAAAAGCTCCATGGCTTCGGACCACATGCTGTACGACCAGGCCCAGCTCCGCCTCAACGTACAGAACCAGTACCAGGATGTAGCCTCGCTAAGGGTGTGTGGCCTGACCTACGACCCCTGGGACAACCTAATGTTGACCCTGTTCACCCTGTTCAGCCTTTATACGGAGATCTTCTTCAGCCGTACCTTTGCATACTATCTCTGATGTTTGTGTGTTGGACTGTGGATCTCCATGTATATTATCTCTGATGGTTGTGTGTTGGTCTGTAGATCTCCATGTATATTATCTCTGATGGTTGTGTGTTGGTCTGTAGATCTCCATGTATATTATCTCTGATGGTTTTGTGTTGGTCTGTAGATCTCCATGTATATTATCTCTGATGGTTGTGTGTTGGTCTGTAGATCTCCGTGTATATTATCTCTGATGGTTGTGTGTTGGTCTTTAGATCTCCGTGTATATTATCTCTGATGGTTGTGTGTTGGTCTGTAGATCTCCATGTATATTATCTCTGATGGTTGTGTGTTGGTCTGTAGATCTCCGTGTATATTATCTCTGATGGTTGTGTGTTGGTCTGTAGATCTCCGTGTATATTATCTCTGATGGTTGTGTGTTGGTCTGTAGATCTCTGAAGGAGCCCTGCCTAGAGAGGCCACTCAGGTGGTGCTGGAGGTGCTCTCCAACGAGATCCACAAACACACCCTCATCCCCGTGTCCCGAAGAAACGGCTTCCTGTTCCTCCAGACGGACAAACCTGTGTACACTCCAGGCCAGGCTGGTGTGTGTGTATCTGTGTGTGTGTGTGTGTGTGGGGGGGGGGGGGGCGGTATGGGAGGGCAGTGTGAGATTTAGTTCTGACTGTTTGTATGTGTGAGAGGGGAAAAATAAGGGTCTGTGTGTGTGTGTGTCTGTGTGTGTGTGTGTGTGTGTGTGTGTGTGTGCATTTTACCTTACCTCTCTTCTCTGCCACAGTGAAGGTGCGAGCGTTCTCTTTAAACGAGGAGCTGAGTCCAGCCCTGAGGCCCGTCTTCCTAACCTTCAGTGTGAGTTTTGTAATGACTAATCCACACCACCAGAGGGCAGTGTTTAACCTTCAGTGTGAGTTTTGTAATGACTAATCCACACCACCAGAGGGCAGTGTTTAACCTTCAGCGTGAGTGTTGTAATGACTAATCCACACCACCAGAGGGCAGTGTTTAACCTTCAGCGTGAGTGTTGTATTGACTAATCCACACCACCAGAGGGCAGTGTTTAACCTTCAGCGTGAGTGTTGTAATGACTAATCCACACCACCAGAGGGCAGTGTTTAACCTTCAGCGTGAGTGTTGTATTGACTAATCCACACCACCAGAGGGCAGTGTTTAACCTTCAATGTGAGTGTTGTAATGACTAATCCACACCCCAGAGGGCAGTGTTTAACCTTCAATGTGAGTGTAGTAATGACTAATCTACACCACCAGAGGGCAGTGTTTAACCTTCAGCGTGAGTGTTGTAATGACTAATCTACACCACAGAGGGCAGTGTTTAATCTTCAGTGTGAGTGTTGTAATGACTAATCCACACCACCAGAGGCCCCTCCAGTGTTAGGCCCTCCAGTGTTAGGCCCTCCAGCGTTAGGCCCTCCAGTGTTAGTCTCTCCAGCGTTAGGCCTTCCAGTGTTAGGGCCTCCAGTGTTAGGCCCTCCAGTGTAAGGCCCTCCAGTGTTAGGGCCTCCAGTGTTAGGCCCTCCAGTGTTAGGGCCTCCAGTGTTAGGCCCTCCAGTGTTAGGGGCCTCCAGTGTTAGGCCCTCCAGTGTTAGGGGCCTCCAGTGTGTCTGCCAACAGCCTGGATGTGCCTGGGGTTTCTGAAGCTCTGGTTGGTTTGACATGACAGGACCCTGACAGGGAGAAGGTTGACATTGTGGAGATGACTGATGTGAATGGAGTGCCCTCCATGCAGAATCCCTTCAAGATTCCCTTCAAACCCAAGTAAGACATCCAATAAAGTAAGAGTGCATTAAACATACTGCTCAAGCCAAAGTAAACATCTAATAAAGTAAGAGTGCATTAAACATTCTGCTCAAGCCAAAGTAAACATCCAATAAAGTAAGAGTGCATTAAACATTCTGCTCAAGCCAAAGTAAACATCTGATACCGTGGGAGTCATTTTAAGATCACAAACAGAAGACACTGTTAGGCTAGCTTTATCTTCTTACTAATTGATTGATTGAAATTCTTTATTTCGGTCCATATATATGCATGTGTAAAACAAATAACAAAAAACCTTTCAAAAAAAGTAATAAATACATGAATAAACAAATAAACACATACACAAGGCCCAGACTGAAAAAGGGACAGATACGTTTTCACTTATACTACCAACCCCTTTAGACAATTGACAAAACACCTTTGACCTATTATTATTATTATCTACTTATCATGAGACATTAACATATATATACTTTCTGTGTATACATATCTATGTGCATAACCCTATACCAAACGTGAGTATGCTCATCCCTACATACTCAGGCCCTACCTATATTATCATTTAACTGTACCTTTCTGCCTCTAACAATTAAATAATTGTTAATGTATTGTACCTAGTAAAAAAAAATTCTTTGTACAGCCTTTTAAATCTTATTAAACTACAACTTTTTAAACCATCATCAAGGCTATTCCACAGTTTTAATCCTTGAGTTGAAATAGTCATCCATTTTTGCGTAGTTCGCACATTGTTGTCAAACATAAAGTGTCCTTAAATTTATAATCACTTTGGTGGACATTAAACAAACTCTGAGTATGTCTTGGCAGGAATTTTTGGGGGGCTTTGCACATAATTAGTGCCATCCTAAATTGTATTAAATCTTGAAACTTAAGGACTAGGATCACATACAGAAGACACTACTTAAGCTAGTGTTATCTGCTTACTAAGATCACATACAGAAGACACTGCTTAAGCTAACATTATCTCTTTACTAAGGTCACATACAGAAGACACTGCTTAAGCTAGTGTTATCTGCTAACTAAGATCACATACAGAAGACACCGCTGAAACTAACATTATCTCTTTACTAAGATCACATACAGAAGACACTGCTGAAACTAACATTATCTCTTTACTAAGATCACATACAGAAGACACTGCTGAAACTAACATTATCTCTTTACTAAGATCACATACAGCAGACACTGCTTAAACTAACGTTATCTCTTAACTAAGATCACATACAGAAGACACTGCTTAAGCTAGCGTTATCTCTTTACGAAGATCACATACAGATGACACTGCTTAAACTAACGTTATCTCTTTACTAAGATCACATACAGCAGACACTGCTTAAGCTAGCGTTATCTCTTTACTAAGATCACATACAGAAGACACTGCTTAAGCTAGCGTTATCTCTTTACTAAGATCACATACAGCAGACTGCTTAAGCTTTATCTCCATATTAAGGACAGATGCTTGTTGCTGTCAGTATAATGTTGGTTTTGTTCTCATGTTTTTGTAGGCTTGGTATCTGGTCCATTGAAGGCTCCTACTCTAAAAACTTTACCACCACTGCAAGGGTGAACTTTGAAGTGAAGGAATATGGTAACATAGCAGGCTAACTGTGATCAATAATAGATTGACAGATTATCCTGATCTAATATCTTGATCCATCACACAGTTATCACAGTATTATTATTATTGTTATGTGTTTCGATGGAGCAGATTCTCCTGGTCTAACATGAATGTTCTGTCTCCTGCAGTGCTGCCCAGTATTGTTATCAAGATGCATCCACAATCCAACTACATCAGCTACCAGAAGTTAAATGCATTCAACCTAAAGATCTCTGCCAGGTGGGTTTACACAGGTGGGTGTAGATAGATGAGTCTAGACAGGTGAGTTTAAACAGGTGAGTCTAGACAGGTGAGTTTAAACAGATGAGTTTAAACAGAGGCCCACACCACGAAGCAGGATTTGTGGTTGGCAAGGTAACTTCAGGTTCAACCCTGGGTTATCTGTGGAATAGATTACACAATTGTGATTATAGTCAGATATGATGTGTTTGAGATCTTCATATTTCTTGATTATAATACTTTGCTCTTCCTGGGTGAAGTATGTGGCTCTGGCTGACTTGTACATGTTTGCGATTTGTCATATGTGTGTTTGATTGTTTGTTGATCAGTAGATTCTAATGTAGCTGTTTGTGTGTTTGTTTGTTTGTTTGTTGATATTTAGTTATCTCCATGGTGCTCCAGTTACCAGCGGCGAGGCATTTGTTCGCTATGGTTACGTCAGTGGCACAAACCCTCCTGTCATCATCCCCTCTTCTCTTAGAAGATATGATGTGAGAAGGGGGGAAGAAAGGGAGGGATGGATAAATGGATGGAGAGAGGATGGACAGAGGGATGGAGGGAGGGATAGAGGATGGATAGAGGAAAGGATAGAGAGATGGATAGAGGCATGATAGAGAGATGGATAGAGGGGTGATAGAGAGATGGATTGAGGATGGATAGAGGATGGATAGAGGATGGATAGAGGCTGGATAGAGGATGGATAGAGGGATGGATAGAGGATGGATAGAGGTTGGATAGATTTTGGATAGAGGGATGGATAGAGGATGGATAGAGGATGGATAGAGGGATGGATAGAGGATGGATAGAGGATGGATAGAGGGATGGATAGAGGTTGGATAGAGGTTGGATAGAGGGATGGATAGAGGAGGGATAGAGGGATGGATAGAGAATGGATAGAGGATGGTTAGAGGATGGATAGAGGCTGGATAGAGGGATGGATAGAGGATGGATAGAGGATGGATAGAGGTTGGATAGAGGGATGGATAGAGGGATGGATAGAGGTTGGATAGAGGATGGATAGAGGGATGGAGGGATGGATAGAGGGATGGATAGAGGATGGATAGAGGCATGGATAGAGGATGGATAGAGGATGGATAGGGGGATGGATAGAGGGATGGAGGGATGGATAGAGGATGGATAGAGGGTGGATAGAGGGATGGATAGAGGATGGATAGAGGATGGATAGAGGGATGGATAGAGGATGGATAGAGGATGGATAGAGGGATGGATAGAGGATGGATAGAGGATGGATAGAGGGATGGATAGAGGATGGATAGAGGATGGATAGAGGGATGGATAGAGGGATGGATAGAGGTTGGATAGAGGAATGGATAGAGGGTGGATAGAGGATGGATAGAGGATGGATAGAGGGATGGATAGAGGAATGGATAGAGGGATGGATAGAGGATGGATAGAGGGATGGATAGAGGGTGGATAGAGGCTGGATAGAGGGATGGATAGAGGGTGGATAGAGGATGGATAGAGGGATGGATAGAGGAATGGATAGAGGATGGATGCAGGTGTCTCTGTAAATGCATGTGTAACCTCTGACCCCTGTTTAACAGTGTGTGTGTGTGTGTGTGTGTGTGTGTGTGTGTGTGTGTGTGTGTGTGGTTCCCCCTTCCAGATGACGATGGAGGGAGAGTGTGAGGTGGTGATCAAGATGGAGGAGGCTCTCTCCTCTCAGGAGGGTCCCACGGACCTAGAGGCGCTGGTGGGAAGCTTCCTCTATGTGGCCGTGCTCGTCCAGGAAACCACAGGTCACCCCCGAACAAAGCCCCCTCTGTGTCACAAGTGGTATAGCCCAGGAACACTCCTCTCTCTGTGTCTCTAGTGGCATAGTCCAGGAACACCACTCTCTCTGTGTAACTGGTGGTATAGTCTAGGAACACTCCTCTCTCTGTGTCTCAAGTGGTATAGTCCAGGAAGCAGAGCTGGCTTTAACACCCCTTTCTCTGTGTTTTAGGTGGTATTGCCCAGGAAGCAGAGCTGGCCACTGTCAAGTTCCTGAAGTCTCCGTACAGTCTGGGTCTGGTGGCCACGTCCCCCTTTATCAAGCCCAGCCTGCCCTACACTATCAGGGTTTGATCCAATCCCTGACCCACAGCTACCTTGCACCCATAGCTACCAAGCACCCTGACCCATAGCTACCTAGCACCCACAGCTACCTAGCACCCAGACCTACCTGGGACCCACAGATACCTAGCACCCAGGCCCATAGGTACCTAGCACCCTGACCATAGCTACCTAGCACCTTAACCATAGCTACCTAGCACCCTGACCCATAGCTCCCTAGCACCCTAACCATAGATACCTAGCACCCAGGCCCATAGGTACCTAGCACCCTGACCATAGCTGCCTAGCACCCTAACCATAGCTACCTAGCACCCTGACCCATAGCTCCCTAGCACCCTAACCATAGATACCTAGCACCCTAACCATAGCTACCTAGAACCCTGACCCATAGCTACCTAGCACCCTAACCATAGCTACCCAGCACTCTGACCCAGGACATGTTCCCAAGGGCAAATAAACAGATTCCAGGTTTACACTGGAAAAGGTTTACTAACAGCAGACACATGCTTACTTTAGTTATTAAGATAGAAGTGTAGTTTTTATGAAAGGATGGACTCATAACAGATTCCTTTGCAGTTTTTATGAAACGACCTAACAAAAGTGGGAAAAGACTTTGGTTGTGTTGGATTTATGATACAGGCTATATCTGGTTGTTGCTCTAGGTGTCAGTGAAGGACCACCTGGGTACGCCGGTGAGGGGGGTGCCTGTGTCACTGGCAGAGCCCCAGTCTGTGAGCGAGGACCTGGTGTCCACTAGTTTAGGCTGCTCGGGGCAGACGGTGAGCCAGGCTAGTGGCATAGCACTCTTCATATGCAACCCGCCTGCACACACCGTCAAGGTCACCATGACAGTAGGTACACACCGTCTTCCTCTCTCCATCCTTCCATCCTTCCTCTCTCTCTCTCTCTCTCTCCACCTCCCTCCCGCTCTCCATCCCTCTCTCCGTCCCTCCTACCTTCTCTTCCTCTCTCCATCCCTCCCTCTCTCCAGCTCCCTCCCTCTCTCCATCCCTCCCACCTTCTCTTCCCCCCTCCATCCCTCCTCCCTCATTAACTCTCTCCCTGCCTCCCTCTCTCTCCCACCCTCTCTCTCCCTTTCTCTCACCCTTCCTCTCTCCCTCCCTCCCACCCTCTCACCCTCCCTCTCTCCCTCCATCTCTGCCACCTTCTCTTACTGCCGCTCTCCCTTTCTCTCTCCCTGACAGGTGGTGACAGCAGTGACGACTCTCCCTAAGGCCAGCCAGGCAGAGCTCCCTCTAGTGGCTGTGGCGTACCACTCCCCCAACGAGCGCTACCTGTACATCGACCTGCCCGAGTATTCCTCGGGGGTGCAGGTGGGCCACTACCTGACCGTCAACGTCTACGTGACCAAGCCCCTCTACCTCAATCTGGGCTTCCTCAGCTACCTGGTGAGCCAATCACTATCCTCCTCAACTACCTGGTGAGCCAATCACTATCCCCCTCAACTACCTGGTGAGCCAATCACTATCCCCCTCAACTACCTGGTGAGCCAATCACTATCCCCCTCAACTACCTGGTGAGCCAATCACTATCCCCCTCAACTACCTGGTGAGCCAATCACTATCCCCCTCAACTACCTGGTGAGCCAATCACCATCCCCCTCAACTACCTGGTGAGCCAATCACTATCCCCCTCAACCACCTGGTGAGCCAATCACCATCCCCCTCAACTACCTGGTGAGCCAATCACTAACCCCCTCAACTACCTGGTGAGCCAATCACTATCCCCCTCAAAGCCCTGCTCTCTATCTCTTTGTCCATAATACTGAAACATGTAAACCATCTGTCTCTCTGTTCATAATACTGAAACATGTAAACCATCTGTCTCTTTGTCCATAATACTGAAACATGTAAACCATGTGTCTCTCTGTTCATAATACTGAAACATGTAAACCATGTGTCTCTCTGTTCATAATACTGAAACATGTAAACCATCTGTCTCTCTGTTCATAATACTGAAACATGTAAACCATGTGTCTCTCTGTTCATAATACTGAAACATGTAAACCATCTGTCTCTCTGTTCATAATACTGAAACATGTAAACCATCTGTCTCTCTGTTCATAATACTGAAACATGTAAACCATCTGTTTCTATGCTCATAGCATTGAAACATGTAAACCATCTGTCTATCTGCATATGAAAACACAATTCTTATTCTTGGTACAGATGTAAAACGATTCTGATTTGTGGTCCAGATGAAACATGTAAACCATCTGTTTCTATGTTCATAGCATGGAAACATGTAAACCATCTGTCTATCTGCATAAGAAAACACAATTCTTATTCTTGGTACAGATGTAAAACGATTCTGATTTGTGGTCCAGATCATCTCCAGGGGGAAGATAGTGCGGTTTGGTTCTGAGGCGTTGAGGATGAGAGGGGGGCACCAGGTGCTTCGCTTCATGGTGACCTCTGACATGGTGCCGTCGGTGCGCCTGCTGGTCTACTACGTCCTGTACGGGGAGCAGACCTCTGAGCTGGTCGCCGACTCCGTCTGGCTGGACATCAATGGCGCCTGTGTCAATGGCCTGAAGGTCAACTAGTAGCTATTCCTATTTCTCTTCTATTCCTCTTCATCTTTCTTATTAAATGTATTTGTGTTGCACATGCACAATTGAAACTGGTTCAAGATATACCTAACCGGGAGAAAATTCTCTGTTACATTAGAAGAACATACATCAGAGCTGAAAGAGATACGTCAGAGTTAAAAGAGATTCTCTGCAGGGTACCACAAGGATCAATCCTTGGGGCAATCTTTTCTCGCTATACGTGCTACTCCTGGAACAAATCATCATGGAACATGCCGACAAATTTCACAGTTATCCAGATGTCAAACTTTTCTTACAGTATCTGTGACAAAATGTTTTCATCTGTTTTATGGTTTTTACAAATACATGGTTACTTCATTACTTTTAATCACAGTTTTGTTTTGTTTTAATACTCTGTCATGAAAAGCACAGTGAGCTGCAATTGTTGTATGAAATGTGCAATACTAATAAAGGTTATTATTATTATTATATTATAATCTACTCTACATAAGGCAAAATCAATCTTGTAGACCAAAGTTGTGTAGAATAATATATATTTTTGAGTTGTTTATAAAGATGTTTATTTTTCTTTTTAGATATTTTTTGGGAGGCATTTTAATGTTTTATTGGACAGGACAGTAGGCAGGCAGTATAGTTGGGAGAGAGAGAGGGGAGGACATGCATCAAAGGGCCCGGGTTGGTATCGCTGCGTCAACGACTAACTAGCCTTTGTGGTGCGCCTTAGTCCAGTGAGCCAAGATGTTTTTTAGAGTTGTGATAAATTATGTTTTTTAGAGTTGTGTTTGAATTTTATTATTATTTTTTTTTTAGACCGAGACGTCAGCCATAGGGAGGAGACACAAGCCAAAAGATGCGCTCCTATTGGACGTGAAAAGCGCACAGAAAGGCCTTGTTGCGCTATCGGCAGTAGACACCGCCCTCTATTCTCTCAGAGTACCACACATGGACCCCATCAACAGGGTGAGGGCGTGAGGCCATAAGCTGACTGACCGACTGACCGACCGACTGTTTGTAATGTCCTTGTAGGTGCTGACTGACTGACTGTTCCTAATGTTAGCTGCTGACTGACTGTTCCTAATGTTAGCTGCTGACTGACTAACTGTTCCTAATGTTAGCTGCTGACTGACTGTTCCTAATGTTAGCTGCTGACTGACTGACTGTTACTAATGTTAGCTGCTCACTGACTGACTGTTCCTAATGTTAGGTGCTGACTGATTGACTGTTCCTAATGTTAGCTGTTGACTGACTGACTGTTCCTAATGTTAGCTGCTAACTAACTGACTGACTGTTCCTAATATTAGGTGCTGACTGACTGGCTGTTACTAATGGTAGCTGCTGACTGACTGACTGTTCCTAATGTTAGGTGCTGACTGACTGACTGTTCCTAATGTTAGCTGCTGACTGACTGACTGTTCCTAATGTTAGCTGTTGACTGACTGTTCCTAATGTTAGGTGCTGACTGACTGACTGTTCCTAATGTTAGCTGCTGACTGACTGACTGTTCCTAATGTTAGCTGTTGACTGACTGTTCCTAATGTTAGCTGCTGACTGACTGACTGTTCCTAATGTTAGCTGCTGACTGACTGACTGTTCCTAATGTTGGGTGCTGACTGACTGACTGTTACTAATGTTAGGTGCTGACTAACTGACTGTTCCTAATGTTAGCTGCTGACTGACTGACTGTTACTAATGTTAGGTGCTGACTGACTGACTGTTCCTAATGTTAGTTGCTGACTGACTGACTGTTCCTAATGTTAGGTGCTGACTGACTGACTGACTGTTCCTAATGTTAGGTGCTGACTGACTGACTGTTCCTAATGTTAGCTGCTGAGTGACTGACTGTTCCAAATGTTAGCTGCTGACTGACTGACTGACTGTTCCTAATGTTAGCTGCTGAGTGACTGACTGTTCCAAATGTTAGCTGCTGACTGACTGACTGACTGTTCCTAATGTTAGGTGCTGCGGCTAATTGAAAAGAGCGACCAGGGTTGTGGAGGTGGTGGAGGCAAAAACAATGCTGACGTCTTCCGATTGGCTGGCCTCACATTTTTGACCAACGCCAATGCTGCAGAGTCTGATTCTACAGGTAAACAAACACAGGCTTAACTGGCCATTCAGATCCCACCGTTCACTGAAGAATCCAACCAGAGGATTAATGAAGTCCTACCTGTGTGTGTGTGTGTGTGTGTGCTTTGTTTCTCCAGAGGCTTGTACTGCTGCTATACGGGCCAAGCGTCATTCGAGCTCTCAGCAATTTATAGACAAAGGTATATAATAACCTAAATGTATAGGTACAATAATCAAATATATATAATAACCTAAATATATGGGTACAATAATCAAATATATATAATAACCTAAATGTATAGGTACAATAATCAAATGTATATAATAACCTAAATGTATAGGTACAATAATCAAATATATATAATAACCTAAATGTATGGGTACAATAATCCAATATATATAATAACCTAAATGTATAGGTACAATAATCAAATGTATATAATAACCTAAATGTATAGGTACAATAATCAAATATATATAATTATCTAAATGTATAGGTACAATAATCAAATATATATAATAATCTAAATGTATAGGTACAATAATCAAATGTATATAATAACCTAAATGTATAGGTACAATAATCAAATATATATAATAACCTAAATGTATAGGTACAATAATCCAATATATATAATAACCTAAATGTATAGGTACAATAATCAAATATATATAATAATCTAAATGTATAGGTACAATAATCTAATATATATAATAATCTAAATGGTACAGTAAAGGTTCTGGGGCCAGTATAATCTATGTATAGAATCATATTAAAATGGATGGTCAGAGTCTCAGTCTGATAATCTAAATATATAGGTGCAGTAAAGGAGTGAGTTAGAATCATACATATCATATAATAATCTAAATATATAGGTGCAGTAAAGGAGTGAGTTTGAATCATACATATCATATAATAATCTAAATATATAGGTGCAGTAAAGGAATGAGTTTGAATCATACATATAGTAGTCTAAATATATACAGAGTAAAGGTTTGAATTATACATATAGTAATGTAAATATATACAGAGTAAAGGTTTGAATCATATATATAGTAATCTAAATATATACAGAGTCCAGGTTTGAATCATACATATAGTATTCTAAATATATACAGAGTAAAGGTTTGAATCATACATATAGTAGTCGAAATATATACAGAGTAAAGGTTTGAATCATACATATAGTCATCTAAATATATACAGAGTAAAGGTTTGAATCATACATATAGTAATCTAAATATATACAGAGTAAAGGTTTGAATCATACATATAGTAATCTAAATATATATAGAGTAAAGGTTTGAATCATACATATAGTATTCTAAATATATACAGAGTAAAGGTTTGAATCATACATATAGTAATCTAAATATATACAGAGTAAAGGTTTGAATCATACATATGGTCATCTAAATATATACAGAGTCCAGGTTTGATTAATTCATATAGTAGTCTAAATATATACAGAGTAAAGGCTTGAATCATACATATAGTAAGCTAAATATATACAGAGTCAAGGCTTGAATCATACATATAGTAATCTAAATATATACAGAGTAAAGGTTTGAATCATACATATAGTCATCTAAATATATACAGAGTAAAGGTTTGAATCATACATATAGTAGTCTAAATATATACCGAGTAAAGGTTTGAATCATACATATAATAATCTAAATATATACAGAGCAAAGGTTTGAATCATACATATAGTAGTCTAAATATATACAGAGTAAAGGTTTGAATCATACATATAGTAGTCTAAATATATACAGAGTAAAGGTTTGAATCATACATATAGTAATCTAAATATATACAGAGTAAAGATTTGAATCATACATATAGTAATCTAAATATATACAGAGTAAAGGTTTGAATCATACATATAGTATTCTAAATATATACAGAGTAAAGGTTTGAATCATACATATAGTATTCTAAATATATACAGAATAAAGGTTTGAATCATACATATAGTAATCTAAATATATACAGAGTAAAGGTTTGAATCATACATATAGTAATCTAAATATATACAGAGTAAAGGTTTGAATCATACATATAGTAATCTAAATATATACAGAGTAAAGGTTTGAATCATACATATAGTATTCTAAATATATACAGAATAAAGGTTTGAATCATACATATAGTAGTCTAAATATATACAGAGTCCAGGTTTGAATCATACATATAGTATTCTAAATATATACAGAGTAAAGGTTTGAATCATACATATAGTAGTCGAAATATATACAGAGTAAAGGTTTGAATCATACATATAGTCATCTAAATATATACAGAGTAAAGGTTTGAATCATACATATAGTAATCTAAATATATACAGAGTAAAGGTTTGAATCATACATATAGTAATCTAAATATATATAGAGTAAAGGTTTGAATCATACATATAGTATTCTAAATATATACAGAGTAAAGGTTTGAATCATACATATAGTAATCTAAATATATACAGAGTAAAGGTTTGAATCATACATATAGTCATCTAAATATATACAGAGTCCAGGTTTGATTAATTCATATAGTAGTCTAAATATATACAGAGTAAAGGCTTGAATCATACATATAGTAAGCTAAATATATACAGAGTCAAGGCTTGAATCATACATATAGTAATCTAAATATATACAGAGTAAAGGTTTGAATCATACATATAGTCATCTAAATATATACAGAGTAAAGGTTTGAATCATACATATAGTAGTCTAAATATATACCGAGTAAAGGTTTGAATCATACATATAATAATCTAAATATATACAGAGCAAAGGTTTGAATCATACATATAGTAGTCTAAATATATACAGAGTAAAGGTTTGAATCATACATATAGTAGTCTAAATATATACAGAGTAAAGGTTTGAATCATACATATAGTAATCTAAATATATACAGAGTAAAGATTTGAATCATACATATAGTAATCTAAATATATACAGAGTAAAGGTTTGAATCATACATATAGTATTCTAAATATATACAGAGTAAAGGTTTGAATCATACATATAGTATTCTAAATATATACAGAATAAAGGTTTGAATCATACATATAGTAATCTAAATATATACAGAGTAAAGGTTTGAATCATACATATAGTAATCTAAATATATACAGAGTAAAGGTTTGAATCATACATATAGTAATCTAAATATATACAGAGTAAAGGTTTGAATCATACATATAGTATTCTAAATATATACAGAGTAAAGGTTTGAATCATACATATAGTAGTCTAAATATATACAGAGTCCAGGTTTGAATCATACATATAGTATTCTAAATATATACAGAGTAAAGGTTTGAATCATACATATAGTAGTCTAAATATATACAGAGTAAAGGTTTGAATCATACATATAGTCATCTAAATATATACAGAGTAAAGGTTTGAATCATTCATATAGTAATCTAAATATATACAGAGTAAAGGTTTGAATCATACATATAGTCATCTAAATATATACAGAGTAAAGGTTTGAATCATACATATAGTAGTCTAAATATATACAGAGTAAAGGTTTGAATCATACATATAGTAGTCTAAATATATACAGAGTAAAGGTTTGAATCATACATATAGTAATCTAAATATATACAGAGCAAAGGTTTGAATCATACATATAGTAGTCTAAATATATACAGAGTAAAGGTTTGAATCATACATATAGTAATCTAAATATATACAGAGTAAAGGTTTGAATCATACATATAGTATTCTAAATATATACAGAATAAAGGTTTGAATCATACATATAGTAGTCTAAATATATACAGAGTCCAGGTTTGAATCATACATATAGTATTCTAAATATATACAGAGTAAAGGTTTGAATCATACATATAGTAGTCTAAATATATACAGAGTAAAGGTTTGAATCATACATATAGTAATCTAAATATATACAGAGCAAAGGTTTGAATCATACATATAGTAGTCTAAATATATACAGAGTAAAGGTTTGAATCATACATATAGTAATCTAAATATATACAGAGTAAAGGTTTGAATCATACATATAGTAATCTAAATATATACAGAGTAAAGGTTTGAATCATACATATAGTATTCTAAATATATACAGAATAAAGGTTTGAATCATACATATAGTATTCTAAATATATACAGAGTCCAGGTTTGAATCATACATATAGTATTCTAAATATATACAGAGTAAAGGTTTGAATCATACATATAGTAGTCTAAATATATACAGAGTAAAGGTTTGAATCATACATATAGTAATCTAAATATATACAGAGCAAAGGTTTGAATCATACATATAGTAGTCTAAATATATACAGAGTAAAGGTTTGAATCATACATATAGTAATCTAAATATATACAGAGTAAAGGTTTGAATCATACATATAGTATTCTAAATATATACAGAATAAAGGTTTGAATCATACATATAGTAGTCTAAATATATACAGAGTCCAGGTTTGAATCATACATATAGTATTCTAAATATATACAGAGTAAAGGTTTGAATCATACATATAGTAGTCTAAATATATACAGAGTAAAGGTTTGAATCATACATATAGTAATCTAAATATATACAGAGTAAAGGTTTGAATCATTCATGTAGTAATCTAAATATATACAGAGTAAAGGTTTGAATCATACATATAGTAGTCTAAATATATACAGAGTCCAGGTTTGAATCATACATATAGTATTCTAAATATATACAGAGTAAAGGTTTGAATCATACATATAGTAGTCTAAATATATACAGAGTAAAGGTTTGAATCATACATATAGTAATCTAAATATATACAGAGTAAAGGTTTGAATCATACATATAGTAGTCTAAATATATACAGAGTAAAGGTTTGAATCATACATATAGTAGTCTAAATATATACAGAGTAAAGGTTTGAATCATACATATAGTCATCTAAATATATACAGAATAAAGGTTTGAATCATACATATAGTAATCTAAATATATACAGAGTAAAGGTTTGAATCATACATATAGTAGTCTAAATATATACAGAGTAAAGGTTTGAATCATACATATAGTCATCTAAATATATACAGAATAAAGGTTTGAATCATACATATAGTAATCTAAATATATACAGAGTAAAGGTTTGAATCATACATATAGTAGTCTAAATATATACAGAGTAAAGGTTTGAATCATACATATAGTAATCTAAATATATACAGAGTAAAGGTTTGAATCATTCATGTAGTAATCTAAATATATACAGAGTAAAGGTTTGAATCATACATATAGTAGTCTAAATATATACAGAGTCCAGGTTTGAATCATACATATAGTATTCTAAATATATACAGAGTAAAGGTTTGAATCATACATATAGTAGTCTAAATATATACAGAGTAAAGGTTTGAATCATACATATAGTAATCTAAATATATACAGAGTAAAGGTTTGAATCATACATATAGTAGTCTAAATATATACAGAGTAAAGGTTTGAATCATACATATAGTAGTCTAAATATATACAGAGTAAAGGTTTGAATCATACATATAGTCATCTAAATATATACAGAATAAAGGTTTGAATCATACATATAGTAATCTAAATATATACAGAGTAAAGGTTTGAATCATACATATAGTAGTCTAAATATATACAGAGTAAAGGTTTGAATCATACATATAGTCATCTAAATATATACAGAATAAAGGTTTGAATCATACATATAGTAATCTAAATATATACAGAGTAAAGGTTTGAATCATACATATAGTAGTCTAAATATATACAGAGTAAAGGTTTGAATCATACATATAGTAGTCTAAATATATACAGAGTAAAGGTTTGAATCATACATATAGTAATCTAAATATATACAGAGTAAAGGTTTGAATCATACATATAGTAATCTAAATATATACAGAGTAAAGGTTTGAATCATACATATAGTAATCTAAATATATACAGAGTCCAGGTTTGAATCAAACATATAGTATTCTAAATATATACAGAGTAAAGGTTTGAATCATACATATAGTCATCTAAATATATACAGAGTAAAGGTTTGAATCATACATATAGTAGTCTAAATATATACAGAGTAAAGGTTTGAATCATACATATAGTAATCTAAATATATACAGAGTAAAGGTTTGAATCATACATATAGTCATCTAAATATATACAGAGTAAAGGTTTGAATCATACATATAGTAGTCTAAATATATACAGAGTAAAGGTTTGAATCATACATATAGTCATCTAAATATATACAGAATAAAGGTTTGAATCATACATATAGTAATCTAAATATATACAGAGTAAAGGTTTGAATCATACATATAGTAGTCTAAATATATACAGAGTAAAGGTTTGAATCATACATATAGTAATCTAAATATATACAGAGTCCAGGTTTGAATCAAACATATAGTATTCTAAATATATACAGAGTAAAGGTTTGAATCATATATATAGTAATCTAAATATATACAGAGTAAAGGTTTGAATCATACATATAGTAATCTAAATATATATAGAGTAAAGGGTTAGTGTCAGTGTGGGGTTGTGTTGTGCAGCGGCAGCGTATGGAGAATTTTCAAAGTGCTGCGTGGCGGGCATGGCGTACCCTCCCTCCTTGAAGACGTGCAGGGACATGGCGGCTCTGTTTTGGAGGGTGGGGCGACGCTGTCGGGCGGTGTATGAGGAGTGCTGCCTGTTTGCTCTGGATCAGAACGACGAGCTGATTCACGCACGGGTCGGTGAGTGGAACGGCCAGCACCACACAGGGGGACACGTGAAGCCTTTCATTCATAGAACCAGTTATCAGGCAGCCAACCACACGCCAGAGTAAGTGTGTGTGTGTTTGTGTGTGTGTGTGTGTGTGTG
This sequence comes from Aplochiton taeniatus, assembly GCA_017639675.1. Lineage (NCBI taxonomy): Eukaryota > Metazoa > Chordata > Actinopteri > Galaxiiformes > Galaxiidae > Aplochiton > Aplochiton taeniatus. The sequence goes on along the minus strand of CM030185.1, from coordinate 18,568,379 downwards.
TGTGTGCGCGTTAATAGATATGGGTCCTGAATTTGACCAGACCCCCTCTCAGGTGCGGAGCTACTTCCCTGAAAGCTGGCTGTGGGAGGTCCAGCTACTCAGGTAGAGAAATCTAACGCACCTTAATTGAAAATCTATTAATAGCTGGAAAGTGTTTTGGTCTGAAAAAGTAATGTGTGTTTGTGTGTGTGTGTGTGTGTGTGTGTGTTGATGTTATCATCCTCAGTTCAGGGGACAATTTGTTTCAGAGGAAGCTGCCTGACTCCCTGACCACTTGGGAGATTCGTGCTGTTGGCGTGTTTAATAATGGTAACCATAGCAATAGTAACCATGACAATGGTAACCATATAAGTGGCAACAATGCCACTGGTAACCATGACAATGAGAGGGAAATCACATGGCATTATATCACGCCCTTCTTTAGTGACAAAGGTCATGCCTCAAGGGTCTATTTTAGGTCCTGTTCTGTTCTCCATTTATATAAATAATATAACGCAAGATTTAAAGAATTGTCACGCTCATCTTTATGTTGACAACACTATCTTATATGCAGTTGGACTCTCCTTTTCATCAGTTTCACACAATCTGCAACTGAGTCTAGGTGTGTGTTGTGTTCTTGTGCCTAGGTGTGTGTTGTGTTGTGTTAAGGTGTGTTGGGTTGTGTTGTTAAGGTGTGGTGTGGTGTGTTGTGTTGTGTGTTCTGTTAAGGTGTGTGTTGTGTTAAGGTGTCTGTTGTGTTGTTGTGTCTAGGTGTGTGTGTAGCTGAGCCCCTGCTTGTGCCGGTCAGCCAGCGGGTCAGTGTAGATGTTGTGTTAAGGTGTGTTGTGTGTTGTGCTGTTGTGTTAAGGTGTGTGTTGTGTTACGGTATGTTGTGCTGTTGTGTTAAGGTGTGTGTTGTGTTAAGGTGTTTGTTGTGTTGTTGTGTCTAGGTGTGTGTGTAGCTGAGCCCCTGCGTGTGCCGGTCAGTCAGCAGGTCAGTGTAGATGTTGTGTTAAGGTGTGTGTTGTGTTAAGGTGTTTGTTGTGTTGTTGTGTCTAGGTGTGTGTGTAGCTGAGCCCCTGCGTGTGCCGGTCAGTCAGCAGGTCAGTGTAGATGTTGTGTTAAGGTGTGTGTTGTGTTAAGGTGTTTGTTGTGTTGTTGTGTCTAGGTGTGTGTGTAGCTGAGCCCCTGCGTGTGCCGGTCAGTCAGCAGGTCAGTGTAGATGTTGTGTTAAGGTGTGTGTTGTGTTGTTGTGTCTAGGTGTGTGTGTAGCTGAGCCCCTGCGTGTGCCGGTCAGTCAGCAGGTCAGTGTAGATGTTGTGTTAAGGTGTTTGTTGTGTTGTTGTGTCTAGGTGTGTGTGTAGCTGAGCCCCTGCGTGTGCCGGTCAGTCAGCAGGTCAGTGTAGATGTTCCCTTGCCGTACTCCATGGTGAGGGGGCAGCAGATCAAGCTCCACGGCTCCGTCTACAACATGGAGGAGGAGGACATGGAGGTCTGGACTGGTCACCACGGCAACGCTGGACACATCCTCTAATAAACAATCATAATGGAAGTAACACTAAATTAGATATTATATTTTTGCCTTAATGTGTCTGTCTGTCTGTCTGTCTGTCTGTCTGTCTGTCTGTCTGTCTGTCTGTCTGTCTGTCTGTCTGTCTGTCTGTCTGTCTGTCTGTCTGTCTGTGTGCGTGCGTATGGACCCTCAGTACTGCGTGACCTTGACTGTAGGGTCAGCAGTGTGCCTGTTCCAGGGCAGCCCCTTAGCAGGGCATCCACAGCGCAAGACCAGCCCGTGTCAGAAGAGCAACCTGATGGGAGGCACCGTGGGCCGGGTCACCTTCATCCTGCTGCCCTTGGAGGCTGGCTCACACACTCTGACCTTTACCCTGGACACTAACCTCGGGGTCAGGGATGTGCTTGTCAAACAGCTCAACGTGGTGCCCGAGGGCGTCCGAAGGGAGGTGTCGGAGGGGGGCAGGCTGGACCCTCAAGCCATATATGGTAGGACCTCCTCTACAGCTTATATATATTCTCCATATATGGTAGTAGCTTCTCTACAGCTCATATATATGCTCCATATATGGTAGCAGTTCCTCTAAAGCTCATATACATGCTCCATATATGGTAGTAGCTCCTCTACAGCTCATATATATGCTCCATATATGGTAGTAGCTCCTCTAAAGCTCATATCTATGCTCCATATATGGTAGTAGCTCCTCTAAAGCTCATATATACAGTCAAGCAGAAAGTCTGCACACCCCTTTCACCTTCTCCACGTTTCATTACATTACAGACTTATTCTACAGTAGATTCAGTTCATTTTTTGCCTCAAACATCTACATACAATAGCCAATAACGATGAAGTGAAAACAGGTTATTAGAAAATATGCAATGTTATTTTACTGACAAAAATAGGTTATTTAGGGGTTACATATCTGTACACACCCTTAGCCTAATACTTGGTTGATGCACCTTTGGAAGCGATTACAGCTTCAAGGTGTCTTGGGAAAGAAGCTACGAGCTTGGCACACTTGTTTCTGGACATTTTTGCCTATTCCTCTTGGCATATCCTTGCAAGCTCCGTCAGGTTGGATGGGGAACGTCGGTACACAGCCATTTTCAGCTCTTTCCACAGATGTTCAATTGGATTCAGGTCTGGGCTCTGGCTGGGCCACTCAAGGACATTTACAGACTTACTCCAAAGCCACTCCTTTGTTCTCTTGGCTGTGTGCTTCGGGTCGTTGTCATGTTGGAAGGTAAACCTTCGCCCCAGTCTAAGGTCCAGAGCGCTCTGGAGCAGGTCCCTGTTCCCGCTGCTGAAAAACATCCCCACATCATGATGCTGCCACCGCCATGCTTCACTGTAGGGATGGTATTAGCCAGGTGATGAGCGGTGCCTGGTTTCTTCCAGACGTGACGCTTGGTATTCAGGCCAAAAAGTTCAATTTTGGTTTCATCAGACCAGAGAATCTTGATTCTCATGGTTTGAGAGTCCTCTAGGTGCTTTTTGCCAAATTCCAAGCGGGCTGTCATGTGCCTTTTACTAAGGAGTGGCTTCCATCTGGCCACTCTACCATAAAGGCCTGATTGGTGGAGTGCTGCCTGGATGGTTGATCTTCTGAAAGGTTCTCCCATCTCCACAAGGATACGCTGGAGCTCTGTCAGAGTGACCCTCGGGTTCCTGCTCACCTTCCTGGCCAAGGCCCGTCTTCCCCGATTGCTCAGTTTGGCCGGGCGGCCAGGTCTAGGAAGATTCTTGGTTGTTCCAAACTTCTTCCATTTACGAATGATGGTGGCCACTGTGCTCTTTGGGACCTGTAAAGCTGCAGACATTTTTCCGTACCCTACTCCAGATCTATGCCTTGACACAATCCTGTTTCTGAGGTCTGCAGATAATTCCTTTGACCCCATGGCTTAGAGTCAATCAATTGAATTTACCACACAAAATGCATCTCAGCTCACTTTTGGGCATCATATCAAAGCGTGTGCACACTTGTGTACATATGATATTTTACATTTAGATTTTTAATAAATTAGCACAAATGTCTAAAAACCTGTGTTCACTTTGTCATTATGGGCTATTGTGTGTAGCTGTTTGAAGCAAAAAATGAACTCAATCTACTGCAGAATAAGTCTGTAATGTAATGAAACGTGGAGAAGGTGAAAGTGGTGGGCAGACTTTCCGTCTTGACTGTGTATGCTCCATGTATGGTAGTAGCTCCTCTAAAGCTCATATATATGCTCCATATATGGTAGTAGCTCCTCTAAAGCTCATATATATGCTCCATATATGGTAGTAGCTCCTCTAAAGCTCATATATATGCTCCATATATGGTAGGAGCTCCTCTGAAGCTCATATACAGTCCCCTCCAAAAGTATTGGAACAGTAATGCCAATGAAAGCGTTTGGGTTTGACACCAAAAGATGAATATGAGACAAAAGATCAATATGTCAGCTTTTATTTCCAGGTATTTTCATCTGGATCTGATACACAACTTAGAAGATATCATTATTTGAAAAGAAAGACCACATTTTTAGATGAGCAAAAGTATTGGAACAGATAGACTTGAAATGGATTTAAGTGAATAAGACTCAATATTTTGTTGCAAATCCTTTGCTTTCAATAACTGCATCAAGCCTGCGACCCATGGACATCACCAAACTTTTGCATTCTTCTTTTGTTATTTCCAGGCTTTCACTGCAGCCTCTTTCAGTTGTTGCTTGTTTTGGGGGGTTTCTCCCTTCAGTCTCCTTTTAAGAAGGTAAAAAGAATGCTCTATAGGGTTTAAGTCTGGAGATTGACTTGGCCAGTCTAGGACCTTCCACTTCTTGCCCCTGATGAACTCCTTTGTTGCTTTTGCAGTGTGTTTAGGGTCATTATCTTGCTGCATGACAAAGGATCTCCCAATCAGTTTGGTTGCATCCTTCTTTAAATTAGCAGACAAAATGTTTCTGTAGACTTCCGAATTCATTTTGCTGCCGCCATCATGTGTTACATCATCAATGAAGATTAATGAGCCCGTCCCAGAAGAAGCCATTGAAGCCCAAGCCATCACATTACCTCCACCGTGTTTCACAGATGAGCTTGTGTTTTGGGGGTCATGAGCAGATCCTTTTTTTCTCCAAACCTTAGCCTTTCCATCACTCTGGTAGAAGTTAATCTTCGTCTCATCAGTCCATAAAACTTTTTCCCAGAATTTTTGAGGCTCGTCTCTATACTTTTTGGCAAAATCCAGCCTGGCCTTCCTATTCTTTATGCTAATGAATGGCTTGCATCTTCTGGTGTAGCCTCTGTACTGTTGTCCATGAAGTCTTCTGCGAACAGTGGATTCTGAAACCTTCACTCCTGCCCTCTGGAGGTTGTTGTTGATCTCACCAACAGTAGTTTTAGGGTCTTTCTTCACAGCTCTGACAATGTTTCTGTCGTCAACTGCTGTTGTTTTCCTTGGTCGTCCCGTTCGATGTCTGTTACTTAGTACACCAGTAGTTTGTTTCTTCCTGAGGATATTCCAAATTGTTGTACTGGCTATGGCTAGTGTCTGTGCAATGGCTCTGATTGATTTCCCATCTTCTCTTAGCTTCACAATTGCTTTCTTTTCACCCATAGACAGTTCTCTGCTTTTCATGTTGATTACTAGAACTGCAGTCTGCACAGGCAAAACCAGAATCTGAAACTGAGCCTAGACATTCAGTGTTATTTATTGTTTGAATAATAAATGTAATAAGACACACCTGGGCAACAAAACACACCTGTTAGTCACATGTTCCAATACTTTTGCTCAACAAAAAATGTGGTGTTCCTTTACAAATAATGATATCTTCTAAGTTGTTTATCAGATCCAGATGAAAATACCTGGAAATACAAGCTGACATATTGATCTTTTGTCTCATATTCATCTTTTGGTGTCAAACCCAAACGCTTTCAGTCTACAGCAAAAATAAAGGAATTGGCATTACTGTTCCAATACTTTTGGAGGGGACTGTATATGCTCCGTATATGGTAGGAGCCAATCTAAAGCTCATATACAGTGAAGGAAATAATTATTTGATCCTTGCAGTTTGTCCACTGACAAAGAAATGAAAGGTCTATCATTTTAATGGTAGGTTTATTTGAACATTCAGAGATAGAATAAAAAAAAGAAATCTAGAAAATCACATTATATAAAATATATACATTAATTTGCATTTGCTTGAGTGAAATAAGTATTTGATCCCCTACCAACTAGCAAGAATTCTGGCTCCCACAGGCCGGGTATATTAGTCCCCCTCACTCTAAGAAAGTGCTCCTAATTTCAACCCGTTACCAGTATAAGAGACCTGCCTCAACTCTTTACCTGTATAAAAGACACCTGTCCACAGAATCAATCAATCAGATTGCAACCTCTCCACCATGGGCAAGACCAAAGAGCTGACTTAGGACATCAGGGACAAGATTGTAGACCTGCACAAGGCTGGAATGGGCTACAAGACCATCGGCAAGCAGCTCGGTGAGAAGGAGACAACTGTTGGTGCAATTATTGGAAAGTGGAAGAAACACAAAATGACCATCAATCGCCCTCGGTTTGGGGCTCCATGCAAGATCTCTCCTCGTGGGGTATCGGGGATCATGAGAAAGGTGAGGGATCAGCCCAGAACTACACGGGAGGAGCTTGTTAATGATCTCAAGGCAGCTGGGACCACAGTCACCAAGAAAACCATTTTTAATACACTACGCAGGAATGGACTAAAATCCTGCAGCGCCCGAAAGGTCCCCCTGCTCAAGAAGGTACATGTACAGACCCGTCTACGTTTGCCAATGAACACCTGAATGATTTAGAGGAGGCTTGGGAGAAGGTGCTGTGGTCAGATGAGACCAAAATCGAGCTCTTTGGCATCAACTCGACTCGCCGTGTTTGGAGGAAGAGAAATGCTGACTATGACCCCAAGAACACCATCCCCACCGTCAAGCATGGAGGTGGAAACATTATGTTTTGGGGGTGTTTCTCTGCTAAGGGGACAGGACAACTTCACCACATCGAGGGGAGGATGGACGGGGCGATGTACCGTGAAATCTTGGGCGACAACCTCCTTCCCTCAGCCAGGACACTGAAAATGGGTCGTGGGTGGGTCTTCCAGCACGACAATGACCCAAAACACACTGCCATGACAACAAAGGAGTGGCTTAGGAAGAAGCACATTAAGGTCATGGAGTGGCCCAGCCAGTCTCCAGACCTTAATCCCATAGAAAATCTATGGAGGGAGCTGAAGCTTCGAGTTGCCAAACGACAGCCTCGAAACCTTAAGGATTTGGAGAGGATATGCAAAGCGGAGTGGACCAAAATCCCCCCTGAGATGTGCGCAAACCTGGTAACCAACTACAAGAGACGTCTGACCTCCGTGCTTGCCAACAAGGGTTTCTCCACCAAGTACTAAGTCATGTTGTGCTAGGGGATCAAATACTTATTTCACTCAATCAAATGCAAATCAATGTATATATTTTGTATAATGTGATATTCTGATTTCTTTTTTTTTATTCTATCTCTGAATGTTCAAATAAACCTACCATTAAAATTATAGACCTTTCATTTCTTTGTCAGTGGACAAACTTACGAAATCTGCAAGGGATCAAATAATTATTTCCTTAACTGTATATGCTCCATATATGGTAGGAGCTAATCTAAAGCTCATATATAATATGTAATCCTCTAATGTGGTTCTCTGTTAACTCTATAATATGTAATCCTCTAATGTGTGTTATCTGCTGCTTAGTAGGAGTTACACTGTTCTCTGTGTATAATAGACATTTGATATGACATCCAGTATATTTCTATAATATTCTTCCTGATATGATATACATTTACACTGTTCTCTGTGTATAATAGACATTTGACATGACATCCAGTATCTTTCTATAATATTCTTCCTGATTTGATGTAAAGCTCTCTACTTACAGGCTCTACTGAACTAAGTGTCTCCATGAAGAACAGACTGCCTCCTAACCTGGTGCCGAAGAGCCGTGTGGAGCGAGTTCTGACTATCAACGGTAGATTCCTCACACACACGCATGCACGCACACAGACACGCACGCACGCACACACACACACATACACACACACCCTCACACACACACACACACACACAAAAACACACGCACACACACACAAAAGGGAGGTGTAGGAGGGGGGCAGGCTGGACCCCCAAGCCATATATGGTAGTAGCTCCTCTAAAGCTCATATATATGCTCCATATATGGTAGTAGCTCCTCTAAAGCTCATATATGTACTCCCAACCTCTGAAACTCCAATATATACTCCTAACCTCTAAAGCTCCTATATATACTCCTAACCTCTAAAACTCCTATATATACTCCTAACCTCTAAAACACATATATATCCCCCTGCCCGACTCCTTCTGAGGTACATGGTCCATCCAATACGTGGGTTGTCTCTCGTCCAATCAGAAAGCAGTGTTATTCTCCTCTAACCAGTGTGCGATGACTCTCGTCCAATCAGATAGCAGTGTTATTCTCCTCTGACCGGTGTGTGATGTTTTCGTCCAATCAGATAACAGTGTTATTCTCCTCCGTGTGTGATGTCTCTCGTCCAATCAGATAGCAGTGTTATTCTCCTCCATGTGTGATGTCTCTCATCCAATCAGAGAGCAGTGTTATTCTCCTCCATGTGTGATGTCTCTCGTCCAATCAGAGAGCAGTGTTATTCTCCTCCGTGTGATGTCTCTCGTCCAATCAGATAGCAGTGTTATTCTCCTCCGTGTGTGATGTCTCTCGTCCAATCAGATAGCAGTGTTATTCTCCTCCGTGTGTGTCTCCAGGGGAGGTTCTGGGCGAGCTTGTTGAGGTGGTGGAGAACCCTGAGGCCCTGCGGAGGCTGGCCAGTCTACCCCCAGGCTCTGCTGAGGCAGAGCTGCTCACAGTGTTGTCTCTCTATCACCTCTACCAGCACCTGGAGGTCAAACAGCGCTGGGGCATCATGGGACCTGTAGTCCAAGACAGCAAAGATAAACTACGCCAGCAGATCAAACAAGGTGATGGCATCTGTCTTTTTGTTCTGTGGGTAATTTCTCTTTTCTAAATGACTACAGTGATGTGGTGCTAATACTGTAATCATCTGATACTGTGGTAATATGGTAATACATTAATGTGCTAATATGGTAATACATGAATGTAGTAATATGGTAATACATGAATGTAGTAATACGGTAATACATGAATGTGCTAATATGGTAATACATGAATGTGCTAATATGGTAATACATTAATGTAGTAATATGGTAATACATTAATGTAGTAATATGGTAATACATTAATGTGCTAATATGGTAATACATGAATGTGCTAATATGGTAATACATTAATGTGCTAATATGGTAATACATTCATGTGCTAATATGGTAATACATTAATGTGCTAATATGGTAATACATGAATGTAATAATATGGTAATACATTAATGTAGTAATATGGTAATACATTAATGTGCTAATTTGGTAATACATGAATGTAGTAATGTGGTAATACATGAATGTGCAAATATGGTTATGTACGTATGTGTTAATTATGTCCTTTGATGTCCCAAAGGACTTAACAGCGTCGCTACCTTCAAGAGTTCTACTGACTACAGTTACAAAATGTGGTTGAAGAGAGAGGCTAGCACCTGGTAGGTCCCCTAACCTAAACCTCACAGCCTGACAGAACACATCAGCACCTGGTAGGTCCCCTAACCTAAACCTAACAGCCTGACAGAACACATCAGCACCTGGTAGGTCCCCTAGCCTAAACCTAACAGCCTGACAGAACACATGCGCACTGATGAGTCTTCAAACCTCCTTCCCATGCTGTGTGTATGTGTGTGTATGTGTGTGTGTGTGTGTGGTTATGTGTGTGTTTGTGTGTCTGTGTGTGTGTGTGGTTATGTGTGTGTGTGTGTGTGTGTGTGTGTGCGCTGCAGGCCGACAGCGTTGGTGGTGAAGTGTCTAGGTCAGGTTGATAAGTTTGTTCCAGTGGACCATAAGTCTCTTTCCAACACAATGAGCTGGCTCATCTCTCAGACGCAGAACAACGATGGATCCTTCAGGGAGCTAAGCCCCTACGTCAAGCCCATCAGAACAATGGTACTCCTCTATTCTCATCCTCTCCTCTCCTCTCCTCTCCTCTCCTCTCCTCTCCTCTCCTCTCCTCTCCTCTCCTCTCCTCTCCTCTCCTCTCCTCTCCTCACTTCTCCTCTCCTGTCCTCTCCTCTCCTCTCCTCAAGGGAATTATCGATGAAATGATTGGTTTTGAGACGCGTGGCTTGTTTTGATTGGTGAGTCAACTGTAATGTGATTGGCTACAGGGAGTGGGAGCAGACGGCCTCCAGCAGTCCGTCCACATCACGTCCCACGTTCTGATTGGTCTACTGACTGCCTTGCAGATCGATGACCCAGTAATCCAACTAAGGGTGGGAACTTCAAATGATAATAGTACATGTGTATATGTTAATAAATGATAATAATACATGTGTATATGTTAATAAATGATAATAGTATATGTGTATATGTGTATGAATGATAAAAGTGCATGTGTAAATGCTTATGAAAGATAATAGTATATGTGTATATGTTTATGAATGATAATAGTATATATTATGTGTGTATGAATGATACTAGTATATATGTATATGTCTTTGAATGATAATAGTATATGTGTATGAATGATAATAGTATATGTGTATATGTGTATGAATGATAATAGTATATGTATATATGTGTATGAATGATAATAGTATACAGTATGTGTATATGTGTATGAATGATAATAGTATATGTGTATATGATTATGAATGATAATAGTATATGTATATATGTTTATGAATGATAATAGTATATGTGTATATGTTTATGAATGATAATAGTATATGTTATGTGTGTATGAATGATAATAGTTTATATGTATATGTTTATGAATGATAATAGTATATGTGTATGAATGATAATAGTATATGTCTATATGTGTATGAATGATAATAGTATATGTGTATATGATTATGAATGATAATAGTATATGTGTATATGTTCATGAATAATAATAGTAGATGTGTATGCTTTATAAAAGTATATGTGTATGATTCATGGAGGCAGCCAAGGGAAAGCTAACTAATGCTCACCTTAACCCTAACCCTAACCCGGGTCTCTGTTCAGAAATATGATGAGAGTGTCAAGAAGGCAGCAAACTACGTGTCCCAGCATGCCGCAGGGGTTAAGAGTATCTATGTGCGTGCGGTGGCAACCTACGCTCTTACCCTCCACGACCGAAACAACATGGCCGCCGTGATGCTGTTTGAGAGCCTGGAGAGGAAGGCTCAGGAGAAAGGTCTGTGTGTGTGTGCGTGTGTGTGTGTGTGTGTGTGTGTGTGTGTGTGTGTGTGTGTGTGTGTGTGTGTGTGAGAGAGCCTGGATGAAGGTTTGTCTGTGTGTTGGTCTCGTTTTCATTGGAATGTATCTATGTACATTTTTGCCATCACAATGTGTATCCATTACATGTGCATGTGTACCTGCGTGTGTGTGTGTCTGTGTGTAAGTGTGTGTGTGTGTGGGTGGGTGGGTGCATGGGTGGGTGTGTGGTTCTGTGTGTGTGTGTAGGGAACCCGGTGGTGTCCCGGTTCTGGAGGGAGGGTGAGGGGGATTTGGATGCGGAGCGGGCCACAGGCAGCTCTGTAGAGACCACAGCCTTGGTCCTGCTCACCTCACTACTGCTGGGCAGGCTGGACTACGTCAAACCCATCCTCCACTGGATCACACAGGACCAGCACTATGGAGGAGGCTTCAGCTACACGCAGGTACACACACACAAACACACACACACACCCACACACACACCCACACACACCCACACACACACACACACACACACACACACACACACACACACACACACACACACACACACACACACAGGTTCACTCACATAGCAACACACACACACATACACACAGATTCACTCACATAGCAACACACACACACACACACACACACACACAGACAAAGGAATACACACATGCACACACACATATGACAACAAACACCCTGGTGAATAGTTTTGTTTTTCAGGCCCTTCCCTTCACTCTGGAGGCCCTAGCGGAGTATGGCCGCCTGGCTCGTGTGTCCACCCTGAACCTGGAGATCAGAGCCGGCTACATCAGGAAGGGAGACCTGGGCAGACTGCAGCTCACCCAGAACCAACCAATCAGCTCGCCCATAGAGGTCAGGACTAACCAATCAGCTCGCCCATAGAGGTCAGGACTAACCAATCAGCTCGCCCATAGAGGTCAGGACTAACCAATCAGCTCGCCCATAGAGGTCAGGACTAACCAATCAGCTCGCCCATAGAGGTCAGGACTAACCAATCAGCTCACTCATAGAGGTCAGGACTAACCAATCAGCTCACCCATACAGGTCAGAACAAACCAATCAACTCACCCATACAGGTCAGAACAAACCAATCAACTCACCCATACAGGTCAGAACAAACCAATCAACTCACCCATACAGGTCAGAACAAACCAATCAACTCACCCATACAGGTCAGAACTAAACAATTTGCTCGCCCATAGAGGTCAGCACTCATTCCACTGTGTGTTTTTTCTTCAGGTGAGGGAGGAGGATGAGGTCAAAGTATCAACAGGCTACGGGACTGGAGTGTCAAATGTCAAGGTGAGGTTCAAAATACGCGTCCTGTTAAAGCCTAGGATCGGAGGAAGAGGAGGAGTTACTCCTGCCCTCTGACCCCTTTGCCCTCTGACCTCCTGCCCTCTGACCCCTTCACCCTCTGACCTCCTGCCCTCTGACCCCTTTGCCCTCTGACCTCCTGCCCTCTGACCCCTTTACCCTCTGACTTCCTGCCCTCTGATCCCTTTGCCCTCTGGCCTCCTGCCCTCTGACCCGTTTACCCTCTGACCTACTGCCCTCTGACCCCTTTACTCTGTGACCTCCTGCCCTCTGACCCCTTTGCCCTCTGACCCCTTTACCCTCTGACCCCTTTGCCCTTTGACCTCCTGCCCTCTGACCCCTTTGCCTTCTGACCCCTTTGCCCTCTGACCCCTTCACCCTCTGACCCCTTACTCTCTGACCCCTTGCACTCTGACCTGCCTCTCTGACAGCTGAAGACGGTTTACTACGAGATGGTGACCTCCAGTCAGAGCTGTAACTTTGACTTCAACATCGAGGTGCTAGCCCCCGTCAGCCACAGCACAAGTATGTATCTCCCTTCAAAGTCTTTCTTTCTTTCTTTCTTTCTTTCTTTCTTTCTTTCTTTCTTTGTCTTTTGATTTGCTGTGTCATCTCTCCCACCAGACTACATCTGGAGGTCAAACCGTATTCAAGCCTGTGCCAGGTGAATACACTTGTGCGCACACACACATACACGCACACACACTCACCCACCCACCCACACACACTCACACTCACACACACACACACACACACACACACACACACACACACACACACACACAAACACACAGGATATACATGTGAGTCCCCAGCACAGCTACTCTATTCCACTGAAAACAAGTCCTCTCTCTGTCTCTCTCTCTCTCGGTGTGTCTGTGTGTGTTTGTGGTGTGTGTTGCAGGTTCAAACCCCCTGCCAGAGAAGAGGTAACACACTCCAGCCTAACTGTGATGGAGATCCAGTTGCCAACAGGGGTTGACATCTTTACTGATGACTTCAAGAAGGTACAAAACAACCCGCCCCCACCCCCCCCCACACACACACACACAGCCCCTGTGGTGTCTCATGTGTACTGACCCTCCAGTGTGTGTGTGTGTGTGTGTATGTGGGGACTGACCCTCCAGTGTATGTGTGCGTGTGTGTGTGTAATGGCCTTCCAGGGTGTGTGACCCTTCAGTGTGTGTGTATGAGTGTGTGTAATGACCCTCCAGTGTGTATGTGTGTGTGTGTGTGTGTGTGTGTGTAATGACCCTCCAGTTTGTGCGTGTGTATGTGTGTGTAATGACCCTCCAGTATGTGTGTGTGTGTGTGTGTGTCTGCGTTTTGTAATGACCCTTCTCTGTGTGTGTGTGTGTGTGTGTGTGTGTGTGTGTGTGTGTGTGTGTGATGACTGCGTGTGTAATGACCCTTCTGTGTGTGTGTGGTTGTGTGTGTGTGTGTAATGACCCTCCAGTGTGTGTTCTGATCAGTACAGGGACGGTTTGGAACCAATCATCTCTCACTTTGAGGTCAAAGGAGACATTGTGATCATTCAGATGGATTCAGTAAGTAACACACACACACACACACACACACACACACACACACACACACACACACACACACACACATACTCACATTCCTTCTCAACATATCTTTGTAATGGTTGCTAGGTGCCTTCTGACAACCTGCTGTGCTTGGTGTTCCGTATCCAAGAGAACTTCCTGGTTGATGCTACCGGCAACTCTGTGTTCCGCGTCTACGAGCCTCAGGATAGCGGTGAGTACTGGAGCAAAGCAACTGGTGCCAGCAGAACTATGGCCCGTTCTTAAACAGAGTGTTCATGTGACAGAGTGTTAATGTAACACAGTGTTAATGTAACAGTGTTAATGTGACAGTGTTAATGTAACAAACAGAGTGTTAATGAAACAGAGTGTAAATGTTAATGTTAATGTAACACATGTGGTAGAGTGTTAATGTAACAGAGTGTTATTGTAACAGAGTGTTAATGTAACAGAGTGTTAATGTTAATGTTAATGTAACACATGTGGTAGAGTGTTAATGTAACAGAGTGTTAATGTGACAGAACTATGGCCCGTTCTAAAACAGAGTGTTAATGTGACAGAGTGTTAATGTAACACAGTGTTAATGTAACAGTGTCAATGTGACAGCGTTAATGTAACAAACAGAGTGTTAATGTAACAGAGTGTTAATGTAACACAGTGTTAATGTGACAGAGTGGTAATGTAACACAGTGTTAATGTGACAGAGTGTTAATGTGACAGTGTTAATGTAACACAGTGTTAATGTGACAGTGTTAATGTAACAAACAGAGTGTTAATGTAACAGGGTGTTAATGTAACAGAGTGTTAATGTGACAGAGTGTTAATGTGACAGAGTGTTAATGTAACAGAGTGTTAATGTGACAGAGTGTTAATGTAACAGAGTGTTAATGTGACAGAGTGTTAATGTGACAGAGTGTTAATGTAACAGAGTGTTAACGTGACAGAGTGTTAATGTGACAGAGTGTTAATGTAACAGAGTGTTAATGTAACAAACAGAGTGTTAGTGTAACAGAGTGTTAATGTAACAGAGTGTTAATGTGACAGAGTGTTAATGTGACAGAGTGTTAATGTGACAGAGTGTTAATGTAACAGAGTGTTAATGTGACAGAGTGTTAATGTAACAGAGTGTTAACGTAACAGAGTGTTAATGTGACAGAGTGTTAATGTGACAGAGTGTTAATGTAACAGAGTGTTAACGTAACAGAGTGTTAATGTGACAGAGTGTTAATGTAACAGAGTGTTAACGTAACAGAGTGTTAATGTGACAGAGTGTTAATGTGACAGAGTGTTAATGTAACAGAGTGTTAACGTAACAGAGTGTTAATGTGACAGAGTGTTAATGTGACAGAGTGTTAACGTAACAGAGTGTTAACGTAACAGAGTGTTAACGTAACAGAGTGTTAATGTGACAGAGTGTTAATGTAACAGAGTGTTAACGTAACAGAGTGTTAATGTGACAGAGTGTTAATGTGACAGAGTGTTAATGTAACAGAGTGTTAACGTAACAGAGTGTTAATGTGACAGAGTGTTAATATGACAGAGTGTTAACGTAACAGAGTGTTAATGTAACAGAGTGTTAATGTGACAGAGTGTTCATGTAACAGAGTGTTAACGTAACAGAGTGTGTGTTAATGTGGCAGAGTGTTAATGTGACAGAGTGTGTGTTAATGTGGCAGAGTGTTAATGTGACAGAGTGTTAACGTAACAGAGTGTTAATGTAACAGGGTGTTAATGTGACAGAGTGTTAATGTAACAGAGTGTTAACGTAACAGAGTGTGTGTTAATGTGGCAGAGTGTTAATGTGACAGAGTGTTAACGTAACAGAGTGTTAATGTAACAGAGTGTTAATGTGACAGAGTGTTAACGTAACAGAGTGTTAACGTAACAGAGTGTTAATGTAACAGGGTGTGTGTTAATGTGGCAGAGTGTTAATATGACAGAGTGTTAACGTAACAGAGTGTTAATGTAACAGGGTGTTAATGTGACAGAGTGTTAATGTGACAGAGTGTTAACGTAACAGAGTGTTAACCTAACAGAGTGTTAATGTGACAGAGTGTTAATGTGACAGAGTGTTAACGTAACAGAGTGTTAATGTGACAGAGTGTTAATGTGACAGAGTGTTAACGTAACAGAGTGTTAACGTAACAGAGTGTTAATGTAACAGGGTGTTAATGTAACAGAGTGTTAATGTGGCAGAGTGTTAATGTGACAGAGTGTTAATGTGACAGAGTGTTAACGTAACAGAGTGTTAACGTAACAGAGTGTTAACGTAACAGAGTGTTAACGTAACAGAGTGTTAATGTGACAGAGTGTTAACGTAACAGAGTGTTAACGTAACAGAGTGTTAATGTAACAGAGTGTTAACGTAACAGAGTGTGTGTTAATGTGGCAGAGTGTTAATGTGACAGAGTGTTAACGTAACAGAGTGTTAATGTGACAGAGTGTTAATGTGACAGAGTGTTAATGTGACAGAGTGTTAATGTAACAGAGTGTTAATGTGACAGAGTGTTAACGTAACAGAGTGTTAACGTAACAGAGTGTTAATGTAACAGAGTGTGTGTTAATGTAACAGAGTGTTAACGTAACAGAGTGTTAATGTGACAGAGTGTTAATGTGACAGAGTGTTAACGTAACAGAGTGTGTGTTAATGTAACAGAGTGTTAACGTAACAGAGTGTTAATGTAACAGAGTGTTAATGTGACAGAGTGTTAACGTAACAGAGTGTTAACGTAACAGAGTGTTAATGTAACAGGGTGTGTGTTAATGTGGCAGAGTGTTAATATGACAGAGTGTTAACGTAACAGAGTGTTAATGTAACAGGGTGTTAATGTGACAGAGTGTTAATGTGACAGAGTGTTAACGTAACAGAGTGTTAACCTAACAGAGTGTTAATGTGACAGAGTGTTAATGTGACAGAGTGTTAACGTAACAGAGTGTTAATGTGACAGAGTGTTAATGTGACAGAGTGTTAACGTAACAGAGTGTTAACGTAACAGAGTGTTAATGTAACAGGGTGTTAATGTAACAGAGTGTTAATGTGGCAGAGTGTTAATGTGACAGAGTGTTAATGTGACAGAGTGTTAACGTAACAGAGTGTTAACGTAACAGAGTGTTAACGTAACAGAGTGTTAATGTGACAGAGTGTTAACGTAACAGAGTGTTAACGTAACAGAGTGTTAATGTAACAGAGTGTTAACGTAACAGAGTGTGTGTTAATGTGGCAGAGTGTTAATGTGACAGAGTGTTAACGTAACAGAGTGTTAATGTGACAGAGTGTTAATGTGACAGAGTGTTAATGTGACAGAGTGTTAATGTGACAGAGTGTTAACGTAACAGAGTGTTAATGTAACAGGGTGTTAATGTGACAGAGTGTTAATGTGACAGAGTGTTAACGTAACAGAGTGTGTGTTAATGTAACAGAGTGTTAACGTAACAGAGTGTTAATGTGACAGAGTGTTAATGTGACAGAGTGTTAATGTGACAGAGTGTTAATGTAACAGAGTGTTAATGTGACAGAGTGTTAACGTAACAGAGTGTTAACGTAACAGAGTGTTAATGTAACAGAGTGTGTGTTAATGTAACAGAGTGTTAACGTAACAGAGTGTTAATGTGACAGAGTGTTAATGTGACAGAGTGTTAACGTAACAGAGTGTGTGTTAATGTAACAGAGTGTTAACGTAACAGAGTGTTAATGTGACAGAGTGTTAACGTAACAGAGTGTGTGTTAATGGTCACATCATGGTGTGCTCTTACAGGAAGCATGTGTTCCAAAGTGTATTCTAACAAAGAGACCAAGCTGCTCCCCGTCTGCGTGGGAGAGGAGTGTGTGTGTGTGACAGGTAGGTCAGCCTGCATACACTTCTACATGTACAGAGACTCACTCATTCTAGAACCCTAAAGCATGTTGGGAAATGTAGTCTCATGTCCTTTCCACTGGTTTATTTTTGTTCGTTGTGGGCTGCCATGGTAACAGCGGAGTGCGCTTCTCATCGTGACCTGGGTCAGATCACGGCCAATCGACTCAAAGAAGACACCTGTGAACAACGCATCAAATACGGTCTGTCTGTGCATGTGCCCTTTATTGAAGGGTTTGTTGTGTGTGTGTGTGTGTGTGTGTGTGTGTGTGTGTGTGTGTGTGTATGTGTTCATCACGACCTCTGTGTGTGTGTGTGTGTGTGTGTGTGTGTGAGTGTGTTCATCACGACCTCTGTGTGTGTGTGTGCACCTTTGTGTGCTTCTGTGTGTGTGTGTGTGTGTGTGTGTGTACCTTTGTGTGCTTCTGTGTGCGTGTGTGTGTGTGTGTGTGTGTGTGTGTGTGTGTGTGTGTGTGTTTGTGTGTGTGTGTGTTCATTACCTGTGTTCTCCTGTCCCCAGCCTTCAAGGTGAAGGTGAAGTCCTCTGTATCAGCAGGAGACTTCCTGTTGTACTCTGCTGTGCTGGAGAACATCTTTAAAAAAGGTAAATCCATAATAAGCATTATGATGGTCTTGTTGTTAATCACATTGTAGATTCAAATAATCTGCTTTAGATAGTGAACTCTTGTAGTCAAATATGAACATATGGTGCACCTCTTTTGATGTTTGTACAAAGATGAGGTAGTAGTAGGCCTAAATTAATAAGATTGTTTCATATTCGGATGAAAGTCTGCTAATGCATTGTTTGGCCTTCTGTTGCTAGTTCATTTCACCACTAATACAGGCCCTACTGGTTCTGGTTCTGGTTCTAGTTTTGTTTCTGGTTCTGGTTCTGGTTTGGGTTCTTGTTCTGGTTTTGGATCTGGTTCTGGTTCTGGTTCTGGTTTTGGTTCTGGTTCTGGTTCTGGTTCAGTTCTGATCTAGCTGACATGGTTGTTGCCTCTTCACCAGGTTTGGAGAACCTCCAGTTGAACTCGGAGGTGGAGTTTATTCAGAAAGCCTCCTGCAGCTCAGTGGCTCTGCAGACTGTCTCCAGCTATCTGATCATAGGAGCCGAGAGCATTACCATTACCTTGGACAAAAGCTTCAAGTGAGTGCGTGTGTATGTCTGTGTGTGTGTGGTATGTGTGTTTTGGACAGAGCACTTTGTCTATGTATTTGTGTTAGAGAGCTAAGAGTCTGTGTCTGTGTGTGTCTGTTTCTGTGTGTGTCTGTGTCTGTGTGTGTGGGTGGGTGTGTCTGTGTGTGTGTGTGTGTGTGTGTGTGTGTGTGTGTGTGCGTGTGTGCGTGTGTCTGTGTCTATGTCTGTGTGTGGGTGTGTGGGTGTGTATGTGTCTGTCTGTCTGTGTGTGTATGTATGTATGTATGTGTGTGGGTTTGTGTGTGTATCCGTGTCTGTGTGTCCGTGTGTGTGTGTATGTATATGTGTGTGTGTGTGGGTCTGTATATGTGTCTGTGTGTGTGTGCGTGTGCGTGTGTGTGTGTATGTGTGGCTCTGTATATGTGTCTGTGTCTGTGTGTGGGTCTGCATATGTGTCTGTGTCTGTGTGTGTGTGTGTGTGTGTGTGTCTGGCACTGACCCTCTCTCTGTGGGACAGGTACCGCTATATCCTGGACTCTGAGGCCACGGTGGACAGCTGGCCCACAGGCTGCAGTGACCCCTCCTGCTCCCAGCGCCTCGCCCAGCTACAGGACTATGAGGAGGACTTCCTGTTTAATGGCTGTTAACATGGAGTTAACCCTAACCCTGACCCCAATCCCAACCATAACCCAACCCCAACCCTATTCAATTCCTGTTCAATGGCTGTTACATATATAAGCATAGAAATGATTTAAAAAGTAGATAGATTTAGATCTCTAAAGGGCTGCTGTCTGAAGAAATGTTTTGTTATGTTAGCAAATCAAAGAAAAGGCTTTTTAAAGCTTTCTTTAATAAATCATTATAAAACACAGGGTGTTTGTGTGAGTACGTGTATGTGCACGTGTACGTGTGTGTGTGTGTGGGTGTGTGTGTGTGTGTGTGCGTGTGGGTGGGTGTGTGTGGGGGGGTGGGTGGGTGGGGGTGTGTGTGTGTGTGTGTGTGAGAGATAGACAGAAAGAGAGAAACCAAGATAGAGAGAGAACGATGTTATTGATTCTTTTTGGCAAATTTGGCAAATGGAGAGGCAAATTCGATTTTTATTAGCAGTTTGTATATAACAATGCAAACACCTCCCTGAGACTAATAACGTCTGGAAAAAAATATTGTTGCAGAATTATCTTTATCTATAATTATCTTTGTGCATTTGTTTAACGGATAACCTCTGATATATTGAAACGGCCAAATAACTACAAAACGAACTAAAGTTAGCTAACTAAATGTGGAATAATCTTTTGCTTTTATACTTATACTTACACTTATACTTTTATACGCATATATAAATATATATATATATATACACACACACACACACACACACACACACACACACACACACACACACACACAAGCTACGTGATTGGCAGAAAACCTAAAAAAAAAGGTAAAATAGTGTCAGAGATGTATGTTCTGGTTGAGTGACATTTAGGTCTATTTGACCTTCTTATTAGACAGTATGCTACTACTGGCAACTCCAACATCAGGTAACCTATCAGGCCTACTGCTCCAACATCACGTAACCTGTCAGGCTTACTGCTCTAACATCACGTAACCTGTCAGGCCTACTGCTCCAACATCACGTAACCTGTCAGGCCTACTGCTCCAACATCACGTAACCTGTCAGGCCTACTGCTCCAACATCACGTAACCTGTCAGGCCTACTGCTCCAACATCACGTAACCTGTCAGGCTTACTGCTCCAACATCACGCAACCTGTCAGGCCTACTGCTCCAACATCACATAACCTGTCAGGCCTACTGCTCCAACATCACATAACCTGTCAGGCCTACTGCTCCAACATCACATAACCTGTCAGGCTTACTGCTCCAACATCACATAACCTGTCAGGCTTACTGAAAGCAGCAGACAAACATGTTTGCATTGACGCCTGGTTTTCAGGAAGTGACATCGTATTTGACAGTGGTGACTATAACATATACTAGGCTGCATACACGGGCGTCCCTTGGAAAAGAGATTTTTTTTTAATCTCAAAGGGACTTCCGGGTTAAATAAAAGTATAATAATAAATAAAAATAAACTATGGATAATGCGATTTTGTTTGTATCACACGTTAAATAGGCTTTGAGTGCTTTCTGGTGTTAAATTATGTTCACACACATGTATATGCACACGTTGCACGTCTAAGACCCTCAAGGCCTGTTTCGTGAATTTATAAGAGAAAAACAACAAAAGCAGAAACTTCTTTTCCCTCGTTTGTTTTCTATTAAGTTCCGTGAAACCTCATACAATGCTCTGTTCTCTGATCTGGCTCCTGCTCCTGTGACGGCCTTTTGTGCATAGGCGGAGTTTACGGGGAGGCAGGGGGCGATGTACGTGGGAGCTGCCCAGTAGCGCTGGTGCTGATATGTTGACATTTTCCTCATCTATTTTGCTTCGAATACTTTTTCCTATACTAAGTTAGAGTTGCAACAAGCCCTGTGTATTGCTCATGCCTGCATGTGTATGAACAGGAATTATAAATGCACATGATTTATACTATAACAAAGTGACTAAACTGTTCCTGATGTTTTTTTGTGGGGCTACTAATTAGACAATGTCATAAAATGTGTTCTTAAAGCCATGCTGTAATTAAGCTATTTATTCCCCCGTGTGGGGACTAATAGTACTGACAGTCACATGGGGCAAGAAGTTTGAGTCTCAACTCAAGTTGAGATGAGAGCATTGACTGTTTGATGAGAGGGGCAACCGACTTTTCTGGCAATTCAAGACTAAACTAACGCAATTCCAAACAAAGTTACTTGACGTGATAGGAGTAAGTCTATTCATAGAACTTAATTAATCATATTTGTTTCAAGCAATGATGGTCTTGAAAGTTGTTCACTGTTTGTATCACTTCAGTTGCTATGGAGACCAACGTCAACGACTAAGCTAGCTCAGTAAGTTACTCGCTAAAAAGAAACAAATCATCAACAATGTGAGTAACGTGAGAGTTAACTTTGAATATGTTAGTAATGTCCAGTGCATATGGTCTGTTAAGTAGGAATCATTATACTTCTTCCCTGTTAACTTGGCTAACTAAACGGTGGGTTAGTTTAGCTATGTAATCTTAGAGTTTTCAGACTAACGACGTTAACTAGCTAACGTCAAACCCGGTGGCATTACGCTATACCGTTATATGGCTTATTCATTAAATCTATAATATAGTTATAATTTTCTCATATATGAGCTTTAAAGGGTTAGATTATGATTCAACTGGGTAGCACTAGGTACCCCTAACATTCGTTGTTCCTGGTAAGTTTTTATTCATAATTGGTAACAAAATGTAGCAAGCCAAATAAGCTGACCTTACTTGTGTTTTCAGAGCTAGCTTCCAAATAACTCCTTAAGGGTAGTGGAACCATATCTAACTATGTGGCAGGTAGATGACAGCTTTATTTAAGTATGCTTTTGTAGGAGGGAACATCTCTCTCTCTCTCTCTCTCTCTCTCTCTCTCTCTCTCGCTCTCTCGCGCTGTCTCTCGCTGTCTCTCTCTCCCTATATATATAAACTATTAAGTTCTTGCAGCCATAGAACCATGAGGAGGACGGTCACTCACCGGACATCTCCAGGGAAAGGGGCTGGAGGTGACACAGGGACCCAGACACAGAGCATAGGGCCTGGGGTGTCTTTAGACCGGCTCACCAACACCAGCACCCACACCAAGCCCCACAGCCTCAAGCAACAGCCAGCAGGGACAGAGGGGACAGATCCTGGTAGCAGGGATCTAGGTAATGACGTCATCACCAGAGGGATGTTGGTTTACTGAGGGGGATCACCACTTGGGTTGGTGGTATAAAAGCATTTATATCGCCCTGTGTCTGTATGTGCTTCATATGATATGTCTGTGTCCATATGTTTCCTCACAGACAGTATGTTATAATATTATCATGGTAATAGTAAGGACTAACCCCCCCACTCCCAGACGGTGTCCTTCAGGGCACCAGGTACATCACTGAGGAGCTGGTCATCAGGCTGAGCCGACAGGAGAACCTGGGGCTGCTCCGCTCCCTAAACCTGTCCTCAAAGAGCACCGACAAACAGATCAAGGTATGAACAGGACCGGGTTCACTAGGTCTCTATTCATAATGCTGTCTCATAGAGGCTGTGTCCATAGTGCTGCCACATAGAGGCTGTGTTCATAGTGGCTGTGTTTATACAGGCTGTGTTCATAGAGGCTGTGTTCATAGAAGCTGTGTTCATAGAGGCTGTCTCTGTTTGGTTCATAGAGACTATGTTCATAGAGGCTGTGTTCATAGAGGCTGTCTATGTTTAGTTCATAGAGAGGGTGTGTTCATGTCTGTTCATAGAGGCTGTGTTCATCTCTGTTCAGTTCATAGAGGGTCTGGAGAAGTGTGAGAGGCTGCAGGTCCTGAATCTCAGCCACAACGCCATAGAGAAGATGGAGAGACTGGAGCGGCTGGCCAAGCTACGAGAACTCCACCTGGCCCACAACCTCATCCAGTAAGACCAGCAGCACATTGTAGGAATGTAGCTGTGCCTTCTGGGTACTGTAGTGAATCTATCCAGTAAGACCAGCAGCACACTCTAGGAATGTTGCTGTTGTCCATCTGTGGTGCTGACTTCCTGTGGTGTGTGTTGGTACAGGAAGCTGGAGGGCGTGGAGCAGCTGGTGTTGCTGCAGCATCTGGATGTGTCTCACAACAGGCTGGAGCAGCTCCCCGTGTGGCTGGCCCGCCAGCTGCCTGCGCTGAACACACTCCGGCTGCACAACAACCACATCTCCTCTGTGAGTCAGCTCGGCTCTAACACACAGATTCTACACAACTAACTGTCTCTAAGGCTGTGTGTGTGTGTGTGTGTGTGTGTGTTTGTAGCTCCATGAGCTTTCCAGACTACGGCCTCTGAGCAGCCTATCAGAGTTGACTGTGTCAGGAAATCCCGCCTCCCTTCTGCCCCACTCTCGCCTCTTCCTGGTGTATCACCTCAGAGGTCTGGATAGGCTGGACCACCTGCCAATCACTCCCCAGGAGAGGGAGCAGGCCCAGCAGCGCTTCCACACCGGTACAACACACACACACACACACACACACACACACACACACACACACACACACAAACACATGCATACACACGCATACACACACATATGTTGTCCTGTATTTTCCAGAGGAGCTGGATGGCCTTGTGAAGGAGCTGCAGGGCCGGGTGTCAGAGGTAGAGAGGCTGCAGATGGAGAAGCAGGCTGCACAGACAGAACTCCACCAGCAGGGGGCGCTGTGCTCCAGCCTCCACCAGCACAACACACAGCTCCAACACAGCCTCTCCCTGCTGGAGCAGGAGCTACTCAGCAAGAACAGGCTGGTGGGCAGGGGAGCTCACACACACACACACACACACCCACACACACACACACAGACGTGAACTACAGGAATCCTTGTGTTGAGTTGTAGTTCTTTAGCACAGCGTGAGCCCTAACCCATGTCAGGAAAGGTTATTCATCAGGTTACTTCAGTGCCTCTCTCTCTGAGCTATCTCCTCCCAGTTGTCTCTAGTCTGTTTCAGTGCCTCTCTCTCTGAGCTATCTCCTCCCAGCTGTCTCTAGTCTGTTTTAGTGCCTCTCTCTCTGAGCTATCTCCTCCCAGCTGATTCTAGTCTGTTTCAGTGCCTCTCTCTCTGAGCTATCTCCTCCCAGCTGTCTCTAGTCTGTTTCAGTGCCTCTCTCTCTGAGCTATCTCCTCCCAGCTGTCTCTAGTCTGTTTCAGTGCCTCTCTCTCTGAGCTATCTCCTCCCAGCTGTCGCATGAATTCCCTCTGCTCTGCTCCGTCCTCTCCTCTCCAGCCTCCACTTCCTGTTTCTCTCCTTGATGCTGTGTCCGGTGTTCTCAATAGAACTCACTCTCCCATGATTCTTAGCAGGCCCTGATGGCCCATGTGTTCCTGTTTGTCCCCAGATATCCTCCAGCTTACAGAGGGCTGATGGTATGAAATGTGTGGCACACTCAGTCTGTGTGTGAGTTTGTGTGTGTGTGTGTGTACATGCTAACGTTACTGTGGATTTTGACAGTAAGGCGCCCTGAGTGTGTTTGCTGTGTGTGTTTTATAGAGTACCTCTAGATATTTAGCTGGGATTGAATGTGTGTGTGTGTGTGTGTGTGTGTGTGTGTGTGTGTGTGTGTGTGTGTGTGTGTGTGTGTGTGTGTGTGTGTGTGTGTGTGTGTGTGTGTGTGTGTATCCCCTGTGTGGCCCAGCTTTAACATATCGTGTGCGTGTGCGTGTGTGTGTATGTGTGTGTGTGTGTGTGTGTGTGTGTGTCCCAGCTGAAGCAGAAGAGTGTGGAGTTGACCAGAGCCTGTCAGAAACACTATGAACTGGAACAGGAGCTGGCCTTCATCAAGATAGACGCCAAGTTTGAGCCCCTGCCCTTTGACCCCAGGGTACAGCCATCCAACTATTACTCTATCACTATCTATCGCTCTATCTCTAACACTCTATCACTCTATCTCTCCATCCATCTATCACTCAATCCATCTATCACTCTAACTCTCCATCCATCTATCACTCTAACTCTCCATCCATCTATCACTCTAACTCTCCATCCATCTATCACTCAATCCATCCATCACTGTATCACTATCCATCCATCCATCCATCTGTCTATCTCTCTATTACTCTATCACTCTATCCATCTTTCTCTCTATCCCTCTATCCATCTATCACTCCATCCATCCATCTATCTCACTATCTCTCCATCTATCACTCTATCCAGCCAGCCATCCATCCATCACTCCATCAATCTGTCCGTCTGTTCTATTCTGTTCTGTTCAGCCTGTCGGTCTGTCTGTCTCTGTCTGTCTGTCTGTCTGTCTGTCTGTCTGTCTGTCTGTCTGTCTGTCTGTCTGTCTGTCTGTCTGTCTGTCTGTCTGTCTGTCTGTCTGTCTGTCTGTCTGTCTGTCCGTCCGTCTGTCTCTTTTTCTCCCTCAATTCATATCTCTCTACTGACAACCCAGCATATTTCAGAGATTGTCTTAAGATTAGCTCTTCTCCTCTCCTCTCCTCTCCTCTCCTCTCCTCTCCTCTCCTCTCCTCTCCTCTCCTCTCCTCTCCTCTCCTCTCCTCTCCTCTTGGAGCAGCAGGTGGAATGGGCAGAGTGTTGCCATGGGGAGAGTCCTTACATTGGGAAAGCTCGTCAGCTGAGGAGGAAGGCTGTGGTCCCACCCTCCTCCTCCTCCTCCACGCCGACATGGACAGAGACGGACTTAGAGACAGAGAGAGGTTGGTTTAGGGGTTAAAGGTTAAAGGTTAAGAGTTAAGGTTAGGGACAGGAATAGGAGAGAGGTTGGTTTAGGGGCTAAGGGTTAAAGGCTACCTTTAATATACTGTATTTTTATTAATTATATATAATGTATATTATTATAATATTATGTTTTGTATTATTATGATGATAACCAAGCACAGGCTGGTCTGCAGCAGCTGACCAGGCAGATAGAGCTGGCAGAGGAGCAGGTCCTTGGTGCCAGCGCTGAGCTACGACAGCTAGAGGAGGCTGCCGCTCTCAAACGGGTCTGTATACAAAGCTGCTGACCTAAGAGCAGTCTGTCTCAATAAGAGTTAGCCTCACCCTAACCTCCTGTGTGTGTGTGTGTGTGTGTGTGTGTGTGTGTGTGTGTGTGTGTGTGTGTGTAGGTGTGTGAGGCAGAGAAGGAGGCTCTCCGACAGCGTCTCCACGGTAAGGTGATGAAGCTGAAGCAGCTGAGGGGAGGGACAGAGGCTCTGGACCTAGAGATGGACAGAACGAGAGAGAAGAGGAGGAAGACGGAAGGAGAGAAGGAGCAGCTCCTGGCTCTACTGAGCAGCCTGCAGCCCTCTGACCCCAGACATGTAAGTAGCAACATGAACCCAAACCCTAACCCTAACCCTGCCCTCCGACCCCAGACATGTCAGCAGCAACATGAACCATAACCCTAACCCCTAACCCTAACCCTGCTCTAACCCTAACCCAGCCCTCAGACCCCAGACATGTGAGGAGTAACATGAACCTTAACATAACCCTAACCCCTAACCCTAACCCTAACCCAGCCCTCAGACCCCAGACATGTGAGGAGTAACATGAACCTTAACATAACCCTAACCCCTAACCCTAACCCTAACCCAGCCCTCAGACCCCAGACATGTGAGGAGTAACATGAACCCTAACATAACCCTAAGTGTGTGTTAGGAGAAAGAATGTGTTGAGAGAAAGTGGAGAAAGGAGAAAGGTAATGTGTGGAGAACTCTCAGAAACAACAGGACACTGGCCCTTTAAGAACTCAGAAACAACAGGACACTGGCCCTTTAAGAACTCAGAAACAACAGGACACTGGCCCTTTAAGAACTCAGAAACAACAGGACACTCGCCCTTTAAGAACTCAGAAACAACAGGACACTGTCCCTTTAAGAACTCAGAAACAACAGGACACTGTCCCTTTAAGAACTCAGAAACAACAGGACACTGTCCCTTTAAGAACTCAGAAACAACAGGACACTGTCCCTTTAAGAACTCAGAAACAACAGGACACTGGCCCTTTAAGAACTCCCAGAGGTTCCCGGGGGAACCCCCTCAGGGGCAGGGCTCCACTCAACCCTATCTGCTGCTCCTATTGGCCAGAGTAATTTGTCACTGGGGGGTTCTGAGCTCTCATTGGTAAACTGAGTGTCTTCCTGTTTTGATTCAAAGAGAGGGAAGGGGGAGGGGTGAAGAGGAAGAAAGCAGAGTTAAAGAGTGAGCAACGGAAAGAGTGAGTGAACCACTTTGGGAACACAGAGAGATGGAGAGGAAGTGAACTACTTAGAGAGAAGAGATAGAGAAGAAGAAGAAGAAGAAGAAGAAGAAGAAGAAATGTGTGTTTGTAGAACAAAGAGTAAGAGAAGAATCAACTTTCCTCCCAAGCGTGAAACTGGCTGCTAGGAGAGAGGAGGAGAGGGCCAGCCCGAGGGAGGGAATGTAGGGTGTGTCCCCAGCGGCCCCCTGCAGTCTCTGGGCAGAGGAGAGCAGGGCAGACCTGGAGGAGAACACTTTAATGTTTGTAGCAAACCATTCAGTAACCCTGGAAACGTGGAGCTGATGCAGTGTGTGTTGAACTGACTTCTTCTTCAGAATGTATTGTGTTGTTACAGTGTCTGTGCTTCTGTGTGTTGGTGTGGGTGGGTTGGTGTGCGTGTGTGTTGAACTGACTTCTTCTTCAGAATGTATTGTGTTGTTACAGTGTCTGTGCTTCTGTGTGTTGGTGTGGGTGGGTTGGTGTGCGTGTGTGTTGAACTGACTTCTTCTTCAGAATGTATTGTGTTGTTACAGTGTCTGTGCTTCTGTGTGTTGGTGTGGGTGGGTTGGTGTGCGTGTGTGTTTTTTGGGGGCGCTAGGTCACTCACAATCCGCATTCCCTCCCTCCCCCCTATTAGGGATGGGAATCATCGGAGGCCCCACAATACGATATTATCCCGATACTAGAGTCACGATACGATAGTATTGCGATTTATAACTTTTTTTAACGGTATAATATATACCTAAAGGAAAACTTTGTGAACATCTGTTTTATGTAATAAGATAAAGTTTTCATTCTGTTCTTCTCTAAGGTGGCATCCTATGACAGTGCCACGTTTAAAGTCACTGAGCTCTTCAGTAAGACCCATTCTACTGCCAATGTTTGTCTATGGAGACTGCATGGCTATGTGCTTGATTGTATGCACCTGTTAGCAATGGGTGTGGCTGAAACACCTGAACTCAATGATTTGGAGGGGCGTCTACATACTTTTGGCCATATGGTGTATATACAGTATATATCCATATCGCCATCTCCATTTGCCTGGGGTGTGTTCTACTATGGTCTGTCTCCTCAGTGTAAACACACCCTCAGCAGCATTAGAGTTGGTCTGGGGTGTGTTCTACCATGGTCTTACTCCTCAGTGTAAACACACCCTCAGCAGCATTAGAGTTGGTCTGGGGTGTGTTCTACTATGGTCTGTCTCCTCAGTGTAAACACACCCTCAGCAGCAGAGTTGGTCTGGGGTGTGTTCTACCATGGTCTGTCTCCTCAGTGTAAACACACCCTCAGCAGCAGAGTTGGTCTGGGGTGTGTTCTACCATGGTCTGTCTCCTCAGTGTAAACACACCCTCAGCAGCATTAGAGTTGGTCTGGGGTGTGTTCTACTATGGTCTGTCTCCTCAGTGTAAACACACCCTCAGCAGCATTAGAGTTGGTCTGGGGTGTGTTCTACCATGGTCTTACTCCTCAGTGTAAACACACCCTCAGCAGCATTAGAGTTGGTCTGGGGTGTGTTCTACTATGGTCTGTCTCCTCAGTGTAAACACACCCTCAGCAGCATTAGAGTTGGTCTGGGGTGTGTTCTACTATGGTCTGTCTCCTCAGTGTAAACACACCCTCAGCAGCATTAGAGTTGGTCTGGGGTGTGTTCTACTACGGTCTGTCTCCTCAGTGTAAACACACCCTCAGCAGCATTAGAGTTGGTCTGGGGTGTGTTCTACCATGGTCTGTCTCCTCAGTGTAAACACAGGAGCAAAATAACTTTACTGTCGACTCTGTTTCCCCTGTGATATTATTGGCCTATGTATGTTCCTAGACCCATGTGACCGCTCAGCTGGCCAATAAGAATCAGCTCCTGGAGATGATGAGCAAGAAGCACCGCGAGCTGGAGGGTCGCCTCGACGACATGCTGACCCGCATCGCCACGGAGACGGAGGAGATCAAGGAGCTCGAACAGCAGCTGACTGATGGTGAGGAGTCACACAACAGACACAAACCATACAGATCAGTCTAATCCTCTGGTAATACACCATACAGATCAGTCTAATCCTCTGGTAATACACCATACAGATCAGTCTAATCCTCTGGTAATACACCATACAGATCAGTCTAATCCTCTGGTAATACACCATACAGATCAGTCTAATCCTCTGGTAATACACTATACAGATCAGTCTAATCCTCTGGTAATACACTCTCCTCTCCTCTCCTCCAGGTCAGATCCTGGCCAACGAGGCACTTCAGGAGGAGCTGCAGGGGGTGATCCGCGGGCTGCAGGAGTACCTAGGGGGGGTGAAGGAGCGGGCCAGACGAGCTCAGGACCGGGCCCAGCAGCTCGAGGCAGACAACCAGGCTCTTCTTCGCCAACTGCAGGATGCACACACAAACTGCAGCCTACAGGAGACTGCTGCACAGGAGGTCAGGAGTCTACTGGCTTACCGTCTGTGTGTGTCTGTTAAAGTGTGTGTGTGTGTATTTTATTTGTGTGTGTGTTAAAGGGTGTGTGTGTGTGTTAAGGGTGTGTGTGTGTGTTAAAGGATTTGTGTGTGTGTGTGTGTGTGTGTGTGTGTGTTAAAAGGTTTGTGTGTGTGTGTTAAGGGTGTGCGTTAAAGGGTGTGTCTCCCTGTCCTCTATACCAGGAGCAGTCCAGACAGGAGGTGCACCTGTCTGAGCTCCAGAAGGAGAACAAGGAGCTGATGGAGGCGCAGGGTCAGACCAGCACCTACCAGGCAGAGCTGGAGGAGCAGCTGCAGCAGCAGCATGACCAGAACCAGCTGCTCCAAGAGGAACTGACCCGGCTGAAGAAGGCCTGCCAGGTACCGGAGCAGTGTGCTGGGGAGAGGCTGGTGGTGGGTGGGTGTCTTAGATGTATCTATGGACTGTGTCTGGAGGTCAGCCCACCGGCTGTGTGTGTACGTTTTCAGTCCAACTCTCTTGCCCATGGTGTGTGTATGTGTGCGTGCGTGCATGCTTGTGTGTGGTGTGTTTGTGGTGTTTGTGTGTGTGTGTGCGCATGCATGCGTGTGTATGGTGTGTGTGTGTGTGTGTGTGTGTGTGTGTGTGTGTGTCTGTGTGTGTGTGTGTGAGAGCAGGTGGACAAGGCGGTTCTGGAGCAGGTCAGGGCCTCCATGCTGAATCCTCAGGAGGTCCAGGCGCGTGTGGAGGAGCTGGCGATCTGCCTCACATCAGGACACACACACTTCAGGTAGCATGGAATATCATCTCTTTACACACAGACAGTGTGGTAGTGGGAGCAGTAGCGTTAGTGGTAGCGTTAGCATTATTGGTAGCTATGGTGTTAGGAGTAGTGGTAGCATTAGCAGTAGTGGTTGTGGTAGCGGTAGTGACAGCGTTAGCAGTAGTGGTTGTGGTAGCATTAGCAGTAGTGGTTGTGGTAGCGGTAGTGGCAGCGTTAGCAGTAGCGGTAGTGGCAGCGTTAGCTGTAGTGGTTGTGGTAGCGGTAGTGGCAGCGTTAGCAGTAGTGGTTGTGGTAGCGTTAGCAGTAGTGGTTGTGGTAGCGGTAGTGGTATCGTTAGCGTTAGCATTAGTGTTAGCAGTAGTGGTAGCGTTAGCAGTATTGGTTGTGGTAGCGGTAGTGGTAGCGTTAGCTGTAGTGGTTGTGGTAGCGGTAGTGGTAGCATTAGCAGTAGTGGTTGTGGTAGCGTTAGCAGTAGTGGTTGTGGTAGCGGTAGTGATAGATGTAGTGTTACCGTTAGCGTTAGCATTAGTGGTAGCCGTAGTGGTAGCGTGAGCATTAGCGGTAGCTGTAGTGTTAGCGTTAGTACATAGGTATTTCATCTCAGATAACAGCAGGGTAGTGCAGTGAACCTGCTGTGTCTTTAGGATAACAGCAGTGTATAAGCTAACGTTTAAACCCCCTGTGGTATTGATGGAGTTGGTGTGTCCCTGCTGTGTCTCCGTAGGCCTGCTGGGCCCACCGACACACTGGGCCTTGCCCTGGAGGCTCTGCAGACCCAGCTGCTGCAGTACCAGAACCAGCAGAACCAGCAGAACCGCAGGAAGCAGGAGAGACTGGCACAGGAGCTGGACTGTCTCCGTCAGCAGCTGGCCCGCTCAGAACACACCCAGGTACCCATCACTCTATAGCTCTAACCCCTAACCTTAACGGTATTTGTATTTGAACGACTGATGAGGTGACTTATGAGGTCACTGATGAGAATGATAAGGTCACTGATGAGACTGATGAGGTCACTGATGAGGTGACTAATGAGACTGATGAGGTGACTGATGAGGTGACTGATGTCACTGATGAGACTGATGAGGTCACTGATGAGACTGAAGAGGTGACTGATGAGGTCACTGATGAGGTCACTGTGTCTCCTTTGAAAAGCAGTCTGCAGAACACACCAGGGCAGAGGAAACACACTTCCTGAGGGCGGAGCTACAGCACAGGGAGGCGGGGCTGCAGGAGAGGATGCAACAGGTGCAGGAGCTCCAAGAAGAGAAAGACAGACTGACAGCTCAGGTGAGGGGTCAAAGGTTGCCCACCTTGATAGGGATTGGCTGAGCAGCATAACAGAGTGATGATGTTTTCCAGAGGGAGGCGGAGCTGGACAGAGAACTATGGCAGCTCAGGAGGACCATCTGTCAATCTGACAGCAAGGCTGACCAGCAGCTGGTAGACGCTTCTGAAATGCTCCAAGCTCTGCACAGCACAGTGGAGCAGATAGCAGAGGAGAGGGCGCAGGTACACACACACACACACCACACAAACACACACACACTGTGCCAGATTGTCCTAGAGAAGCTGATACTGATTCTGTCCATCCTGCAGGAGGGCGAGGAGATGGAGGGCTTTAGGACCCAGGCATTTGAGGTCGGCTCTGAGCTGAACCAGGCCCTGGTCCACATCAGACAGCTTCAGACCCAGCTGGAAGATACGGAGAAGCAACACACACTGCAGAACCAGCTGGAGCAGCACACACACACACTGCAGAACCAGCTGGAGCAACACACACACACTCTGCAGAACCAGCTGGAAGATAAGGAGAAGCAACACACACTGCAGAACCAGCTGGAAGATATGGACCAGCCTGATGCTCCCCCCAGGACCAAGCAGCACACACACACACTGCAGAACCAGCTGGCTGAGCAGAAAAAGCTCACACACACCCTCCAAAATCAGCTGGCTGAGGAGCACAAACACACACACACACTCCAAGATCAACTGACTGAGCAGAAAAAGCTCACACACACCCTGCATTTTGAGCAGAGCAGAAGAGTCCGTGGAGGGGGGGGATTGTGCTACGTCCCACCTGCGCCACAGGTAAGCTGCTGTGATTTAAAGGGGCCGTCTGTTACTGTGCTATCGTCAGTTCCCGGGCTAACGCCTGTTACCGGGCTAACGCCTGTTACCGTGCTAGTGTCAATTACCGTGCTAACGTCAGTTACCGTGGTAGCGTCTGTTACCGTGCTAACGCCTGTTACCGTGCTAGTGTCTGTTACCGTGCTAACGTCTGTTACCGTGCTAGTGTCTGTTACCGTGCTAGTGTCTGTTACCGTGCTAGTGTCTGTTACCGTGCTAGTGTCTGTTACCGTGCTAGTGTCTGTTACCGTGCTAACGTCTGTTACCGTGCTAGTGTCTGTTACCGTGCTAGTGTCTGTTACCGTGCTAGTGTCTGTTACCGTGCTAACGCCTGTTACCGTGCTAGTGTCTGTTACCGTGCTAACGTCTGTTACCGTGCTAGTGTCTGTTACCGTGCTAGTGTCTGTTACCGTGCTAGCGTCAGTTACCGTGCTAGTGTCTGTTACCGTGCTAACGTCAGTTACCGTGCTAGTGTCTGTTACCGTGCTAGTGTCTGTTACCGTGCTAACGTCAGTTACCGTGCTAGTGTCTGTTACCGTGCTAGTGTCTGTTACCGTGCTAGTGTCTGTTACCGTGCTAGTGTCTGTTACCGTGCTAACGTCTGTTACCGTGCTAGTGTCTGTTACCGTGCTAGTGTCTGTTACCGTGCTAGTGTCTGTTACCGTGCTAACGCCTGTTACCGTGCTAGTGTCTGTTACCGTGCTAACGTCTGTTACCGTGGTAGTGTCTGTTACCGTGCTAGTGTCTGTTACCGTGCTAGTGTCTGTTACCGTGCTAGTGTCTGTTACCGTGCTAGTGTCTGTTACCGTGCTAGTGTCTGTTACCGTGCTAACGTCTGTTACCGTGGTAGCGTCTGTTACCGTGCTAACGTCTGTTACCGTGCTAGTGTCTGTTACCGTGCTAGCGTCAGTTACCGTGGTAGCGTCTGTTACCGTGCTAACGTCTGTTACCATGCTAACGTCTGTTACCATGCTAACGTCTGTTTCTCCCCGCAGGCGGCCAGCCTGACGTCCCCAAGCGCTCAGGACTCTGGTCTGAGCTCACACACACACCCCTCTCCTAACAGAGGAACACACACACACCCCTCTTCAGACAGAAGAACACACACACACCCCTCTTCAGACAGAGGAACACACACACACACCTCTCCTAACAGAGGAACACACACACACCCCTCTCCTAACAGAGGAACACACACACACCCCTCTTCAGACAGAGGAACACACAGACCCACCGCGGGATACTGGCTACACACACAGAGAGGTACTGCACACACACACACACACACACACAACCACACACACTGAGAAATGAATATACACCAGTTAAACTGAGAAGGCTCACAGCCGACTGAAGGTGTCACCATGGAAACAGAGCTGTCCAAATGAGAGAGTGTAATCCTGGTGTTGCATTTCCAATTCCCATTTGCTATTGCAAACGAAAAAATGTACTTGAATCTTTAGCATTTGCCAGTTCCAAACGCTGTGAAAGCAGCAAAGCTCCATTTTAAATACATATAACCCTAACAAAGGGAAACACTGCCTTCTGTCTTTGACATTTAATATGACGTCCTATTCTATTACATATCCAATACGTACAGTGGCTAGTAAAGCTAGGATACACAACCATATACAGAGAAGGTTTATGCACAGATGTTGTCCCGCCTTGATGGATGACAGGTTACAGATCCATTTCAAGGTGACATACAACATAAGTAACACTGTTTTTACTTTTTTCACTCGGAATTTACAAAATTTTTGCCGCTTTCTTCACAACCTGTAAAATGGCGGAAAAGGAAAATGCAAGTGATTTTGGTTTTTAACACAAAGCTTCCATTAAAAAGTGGGCAATGCAATGCCAGCAGTATATTGCCACTTGACAGCTTGATGTGTTTCCATAGTGACACACTATATGATAGCCTGATGGGTTTCCATAGTGACACACTGTATGACAGCTTGATGTGTTTCCATAGTGACACACTGTATGACAGCTTGATGTGTTTCCATAGTGACACACTGTATGACAGCTTGATGTGTTTCCATAGTGACTTTACCATCCCAATGTTTCTAAAAAGGTAAAAGGAAAAGCAATGATCCAGCCCCCTGGAGGGGCAGTGGAGGAGCCAGCCATACAGACTGCTGCTCCGCTGGAGGAGAAGGGACTCCTCTCCTGTTTCCTGCCCCAGCTTCAGGCCTCCCTCCTGGGCTAGCAGTGAGCTGTGACCCCCTGCCTCCGGGCTGGCTGCTGTGCGGGCCCCCTGGGCTGGTCCTGAGGGCTGGGATGACTGTCTACCCTTTGGAGCAGCAGAGAGACCAGCTCAGACACAGGTAACACACACACACATACACACACACACAGCCACACACACTATTACAGCTGGTCAGACTCAGGTAACACACACACACACACACACACACACACACTCAGCATCATAGACACAACATTCCCCTGACAGGTGTGTCTGTGTCAGTCTCTGGGAGTGTATCTCAAGAGGTGCTCTGTGTGTGTGTGTGTGTGTGTGTGTCTCAGGAAGGAGAGGGTGTCTCACGAGGTGCTGTGTGTGTGTGTGTGTGTGTGTGTGTGTGTGTGTGTGTGTGTGTGTGTGTGTGCGGTGTGTGTGGTGTGTGTGTGTCTCAGGAAGGAGAGGATGTCTCAAGAGGTGCTGTGTGTGTGTGTGTGTGTGTGTGTGTGTGTGTGTGTGTGTGTGTGTGTGTCTCAGGAAGGAGAGGGTGTCTCAGGAGGTGCTGTGTGTTTGTGTGTGTCTCAGGAAGGAGAGGGTGTCTCAGGAGGTGCTGTGTGTGTGTGTGTGTGTGTGTGTGTGTGTGTGTGTGTGTGTGTGTGTGTGTCTCAGGAAGGAGAGGGTTTCTCAGGAGGTGCTGTGTGTGTGTGCGTGTGTCTCAGGAAGGAGAGGGTGTCTCAGGAGGTGCTGTGTGTGTGTGTGTGTCTCAGGAAGGAGAGGGTGTCTCAGGAGGTGCTGTGTGTGTGTGTGTGTGTGTGTGTGTGTGTGTCTCAGGAAGGAGAGGGTGTCTCAGGAGGTGCTGTGTGTGTCTGTGTGTGTGTGTGTGTGTGTGTGTGTGTGTGTGTCTCAGGAAGGAGAGGGTGTCTCAGGAGGTGCTGTGTGTGGAGAGGACTCTGTTGAAGAGGAGAGCCGA
>CM030185.1:18492363-18527363 GCA_017639675.1 Aplochiton taeniatus | reverse complement strand
TTTTTCCTATGTTCTGCTTCCTGGTTGTCTGGAGCCCCTCCTCTCACGGAGGAGGAAGTCTAGTTTGACCCTTCTGATGCAGACACAGAAAACAACCCCGGTGTCATGTATGGAGATTATACTGCACTATTATGGGAGTTCAAAAAGACTACTTGCACTTTCAGACCTGCCAGCTTCAGTTACCAGGAACATTTCTGGTGTTACCGTGGCAACGTGCCTATACTTTTCAAAGTGGCACCTATAGACAAACAAAGACATTTGGTCATTTTACGAGTTCCTTCCCTTCATTAGAGCAGTCGTTAGGAGGGCTGTAACCGTTTCAAGTGTACAAAAAGGGCAGAAAAAGATAAGAACTTACATTTGGTAGTCATGGTCTTTGAAAACAGAATGAATCTATATTGGTAGTCATGGTCTTTGAAAACAGAATGAATCTATATTGGTAGTCATGGTCTTTGAAAACAGAATGAATCTATATTGGTAGTCCTGGTCTTTGAAAACCGAATGAATCTATATTGGTAGTCCTGGTCTTTGAAAACAGAATGAATCTATATTGGTAGTCTTGGTCTTTGAAAACAGAATGAATCTATATTGGTAGTCCTGGTCTTTGAAAACAGAATGAATCTATATTGGTAGTCCTGGTCTTTGAAAACAGAATGAATCTATATTGGTAGTCCTGGCCTTTTAAAACATAATTAATCTATATTGGTAGTCTTGGTCTTTGAAAACATAATGAATCTATATTGGTAGTATTGGTCTTTGAAAACATAATGAATCTATATTGGTAGTCACGGTATTTGAAAACATGATGAATCTATATTGGTAGTCACGGTCTTTGAAAACATAATGAATCTATATTGGTGGTCCTGGTCTTTGAAAACAGAATGAATCTATATTCTTTCATAGTAAATGAGTGCCTCGGATGATAGCTCCATTTACTGGTGAACAGAGTCTAGAGCACCCATCGTCCTCATAGAATGATTAAAGATTTAACATTTAGTAACTTAATTTAATTAGATTAGATTAAAACCGATGGTACTTAGAGTCTGGGCTTACTCTGAGTGTGTGTGTGTGTGTGTGTGTGTGTGTGTGTGTGTGTGTGTGTGTGTGTCAGTGGGCTGGTCCAAAGGTGCGTGTGTGTGTGTGTGTGTGTGTCAGTGGGCTGGTCCAGAGGTGTGTGTGTGTGTCAGTGGGCTGGTCCAGAGGTGTGTGTGTGTGTGTGTGTGTGACTAGCAGCTGCAGCCCTCCTTGGCAGGCTGTGTGTCAGAGGAGAGGCGCCCCCCTTGAGGGGCGGAGGGTTTGTGCTGCACCCCCGACTCGGCTGCGTTCAGGTCCAGACTGCCATCCTGGATGTTCTGGTAGATCTTCTTAGCCGCCTCCAGGAAGGCCTCCTCTACATTCTCCCCCCTGGAGAGAGGGAGAGGGGAATGGTCAGTGACTGGCGCGTGCACACACACACACACACACACACACACACACACACACACACACACACACACACACGAGGTGCGTGTACTTACGTTTTTGCACTTGCCTCCAAGAACAGCAGACCTGATGGGAGACAGACAGAAGTAAAGACACCATGTGGTCTTAACACACTGATTCTATGTGCTGTGGATCTATGGCAGCTCACCGTTCTACATACACTGTCTATGTGCTGTGGATCTATGGCAGCTTACCGTTCTACATACACTGTCTATGTGCTGTGGATCTATGGCAGCTCACCGTCCTACATACACTGTCTATGGGCTGTGGATCTATGGCAGCTCACCGTTCTACATACACTCTGTGCTGTGGATCTACGGCACCTCACCGTTCTACATACACTCTATGTGCTGTGGATCTATGCCAGCTCACCGTTCAACATACACTCTATGTGCTGTGGATCTATGGCAGCTCACTGTTCTACATACACTCTATGTGCTGTGGATCTATGGCAGCTCACCGTTCTACACACACTATGTGCTGTGGATCTATGGCAGCTCACCGTTCTACATACACTCTATGTGCTGTGGATCTATGGCAGCTCACCGTTCTACACACACTATGTGCTGTGGATCTATGGCAGCTCACCGTTCTACACACACTATATGCTGTGGATCTATGGCAGCTCACCGTTCTACACACACTCTATGTGCTGTGGATCTATGGCAGCTTACCGTTCTACACACACTCTATGTGCTGTGGATCCATGGCAGCTCACCGTTCTACATACACTCTATGTGCTGTGGATCTATGGCAGCTCCCCGTTCTACACACACTCTATGTGCTGTGGATCTATGGCAGCTCACCGTTCTTCATACACTCTATGTGCTGTGGATCTATGGCAGCTCACCGTTCTACACACACTCTATGTGCTGTGGATCTATGGCAGCTCACAGTTCTACATACACTATGTGCTGTGGATCTATGGCAGCTCACCGTTCTACACACACTCTATGTGCTGTGGATCTATGGCAGCTCACAGTTCTACATACACTATGTGCTGTGGATCTATGGCAGCTCACCGTTCTACATACACTCTATGTGCTGTGGATCTATGGCAGCTCACCGTTCTACATACACTCTATGTGCTGTGGATCTATGGCAGCTCACCGTTCTACACACACTATGTGCTGTGGATCTATGGCAGCTCTCCGTTCTA
This sequence comes from Aplochiton taeniatus, assembly GCA_017639675.1. Classification (NCBI taxonomy): domain Eukaryota; kingdom Metazoa; phylum Chordata; class Actinopteri; order Galaxiiformes; family Galaxiidae; genus Aplochiton; species Aplochiton taeniatus. Next base: position 18,524,722 of record CM030185.1, on the reverse strand, counting down.
CACACACTCTATGTGCTGTGGATCTATGGCAGCTTACCGTTCTACACACACTCTATGTGCTGTGGATCTATGGCAGCTCACCGTTCTACATACACTCTATGTGCTGTGGATCTATGGCAGCTCACCGTTCTACACACACTCTATGTGCTGTGGATCTATGGCAGCTCACAGTTCTACATACACTCTATGTGCTGTGGATCTATGGCAGCTCACCGTTCTACATACACTCTATGTGCTGTGGATCTATGGCACCTCACCGTTCTACATACACTCTATGTGCTGTGGATCTATGCCAGCTCACCGTTCTACACACACTATGTGCTGTGGATCTATGGCAGCTCACCGTTCTACACACACTCTATGTGCTGTGGATCTATGGCAGCTCACCGTTCTACACACACTATGTGCTGTGGATCTATGGCAGCTCACCGTTCTACACACACTATGTGCTGTGGATCTATGGCAGCTCACCGTTCTACACACACTCTATGTGCTGTGGATCTATGGCAGCTCACCGTTCTCCTCTGCAAACTGCTTGGCCTCCTCATACGTCACGTCTCTCTGCGCCTCCAGGTCACCTTTATTCCCAATCAGGATGATCACCTAGCAACACAACACATCACTCAGCAGACTGCTGCTAACATAAGGATAATAACACAGGACTAACCTACCGCTCGCTTCAGATGAGAAGGAGAGGGTGGAGAGGAGGAGAGAGGGAGGAGTAGAGAGGGGGAGGAGAGGAGAGGAGAGGAGAGGAGGAGTACAGAGGAGAGGGTGGAGAGGAGTAGAGAGTAGAGAGGAGGAGCAGAGAGGAGAGGAGAGGAAGAGAGGAGGAGCAGAGAGGAGGAGAGAAGGAGGAAGAGAAGAGGAGCAGAGAGGAGGAGAGAAGGAGAGCCTGGTTAGTATAGATGGTAGTAGTGTATATAGTATATATGGTTAGTAGTGGTATAGTAGTATAGATGGTAGTAGTGTATATAGTATATATGGTTAGTAGTGGTATAGTAGTATAGATGGTAGTAGTGTATATAGTATATATTGTTAGTAGTGGTATAGTAGTATAGATGGTAGTAGTGTATATAGTATATATTGTTAGTAGTGGTATAGTAGTATAGATGGTAGTAGTGTATATAGTATATATTGTTAGTAGTGGTATAGTAGTATAGATGGTAGTAGTGTATATAGTATATATTGTTAGTAGTGGTATAGTAGTATAGATGGTAGTAGTGTATATAGTATACAGTGGGGCCAAAAAGTATTTAGTCAGCCACTGATTGTGCAAGTTCTCCTACTTAGAAAGATGAGAGAGGTCTGTAATTTTCATCATAGGTACACTTCAACTATGAGAGACAAAAATGAGAAAAAAAATCCAGGAAATCACATTGTAGGATTTTTAAAGAATTTATTTGTAAATGATGGTGGAAAATAAGTATTTGGTCAATAACAAAAGTTCAACTCAATACTTTGTAACATAACCTTTGTTGGCAATGACAGAGGTCAAACGTTTCCTGTAAGTCTTCACCAGGTTTGCACACACTGTAGCTAGTATTTTGGCCCATTCCTCCATGCAGATCTCCTCTAGAGCAGTCATGTTTTGGGGCTGTCGCTGGGCAACACGGACTTTCAACTCCCTTCACAAATGTTCTATGGGGTTGAGGTCTGGAGACTGGCTAGGCCACTCCAGGACCTTGAAATGCTTTTTACGGAGCCACTCCTTCGTTGCCCGAGCGGTGTGTTTGGGATCATTGTCATGCTCGAAGACCCAGCCACGTTCCATCTTCAATGCTCTCACTGATGGAAGGAGGTTTTGGCTTAAAATCTCACGATACATGGCTTCGTTCATTCTTCCCTTAACACAGATCAGTCGTCCTGTCCCCTTTGCAGTAAAACAGCCCCAAAGCATGATGTTTCCACCCCCATGCTTCACAGTAGGTATGGTGTTCTTGGGATGCAACTCAGCATTCTTCTTCCTCCAAACACGACAAGTTGAGTTTTTACCCAAAAGTTCTATTTTGGTTTAATCTGACCACATGATATTCTCCCAATCCTCTTCTGGATCATCCATATGCTCTCTGGCAAACTTCAGACAGGCCTGGACATGTACTGGCTTAAGCAGGGGGACACGCCTGGCACTGCAGGATTTGAGTCCCTCTCGGCGTAGTGTGTTACTGATGGTAGCCTTTGTTACTTTGGTACCAGCTCTCTGCAGGTCATTCATCAGGTCCCTCTGTGTAGTTCTGGGATTTTTGCTCACCGTTCTCATGATCATTTTGACCCCACGGGATGAGATCTTGCGTGGGGCCCCAGATTGAGGGAGATTATCAATGGTCTTGTATGTCTTCCATTTTCTTACAATTGCTCCCACAGTTGATCTATTCACACCAACCTGCTTGCCTATTGCAGATTCACTCTTCCCAGCCTGGTGCAGGTCTACAATTTTCTTCCTGGTGTCCTTCGACAGCTCTTTGGTCTTGGCCATGGTTGAGTTTGGAGTCTGACTGTTTGAGGCTGTGGACAGCTGTCTTTTATACAGATAACAAGGTCAAACAGGTTCCATTAATACAGGTAACGAGTGGAGGAAAGAAGAGCTCCTTAAAGAAGAAGTTACAGGTCTGTGAGAGCCAGAAATCTTGCTTGTTTGTGGGTGACCAAATACTTATTTTCCACCATCATTTACAAATAAATTCTTAAAAAATCCTACAATGTGATTTCCTGGATTTTTTTTCTCATTTGTGTCTCTCATAGTTGAAGTGTACCTATGATGAAAATTACAGACCTCTCTCATCTTTCTAAGTAGGAGAACTTGCACAATCAGTGGCTGACTAAATACTTTTTGGCCCCACTGTATTTGGTTAGTAGTGGTACGGTAGTATAGATGGTAGTAGTGTATATAGTATATATGGTCAGTAGTGGTATAGTAGTATAGATGGTAGTAGTGTATATAGTATATATGGTTAGTAGTGGTATAGTAGTATAGATGGTAGTAGTGTATATAGTATATATGGTCAGTAGTGGTATAGTAGTATAGATGGTAGTAGTGTATATAGTATATATGGTCAGTAGTGGTATAGTAGTATAGATGGTAGTAGTGTATATAGTATATATGGTCAGTAGTGGTATAGTAGTATAGATGGTAGTAGTGTATATAGTATATATGGTCAGTAGTGGTATAGTAGTATAGATGGTAGTAGTGTATATAGTATATATGGTCAGTAGTGGTACAGTAGTATAGATGGTAGTAGTGTATATAGTATATTTGGTTAGTAGTGGTACGGTAGTATAGATGGTAGTAGTGTATATAGTATATATGGTTAGTAGTGGTATAGTAGTATAGATGGTAGTAGTGTATATAGTATATATGGTTAGTAGTGGTATGGTAGTATAGATGGTAGTAGTGTATATAGTATATATGGTTAGTAGTGGTATAGTAGTATAGATGGTAGTAGTGTATATAGTATATATGGTTAGTAGTGGTATGGTAGTATAGATGGTAGTAGTGTATATAGTATATATGGTTAGTAGTGGTATAGTAGTATAGATGGTAGTAGTGTATATAGTATATATGGTTAGTAGTGGTATAGTAGTATAGATGGTAGTAGTGTATATAGTATATATGGTTAGTAGTGGTATGGTAGTATAGATGGTAGTAGTGTATATAGTATATATGGTTAGTAGTGGTATGGTAGTATAGATGGTAGTAGTGTATATAGTATATATGGTTAGTAGTGGTATAGTAGTATAGATGGTAGTAGTGTATATAGTATATATGGTTAGTAGTGGTATAGTAGTATAGATGGTAGTAGTGTATATAGTATATATGGTCAGTAGTGGTATAGTAGTATAGATGGTAGTAGTGTATATAGTATATATGGTTAGTAGTGGTATAGTAGTATAGATGGTAGTAGTGTATATAGTATATATGGTTAGTAGTGGTATAGTAGTATAGATGGTAGTAGTGTATATAGTATATATGGTTAGTAGTGGTATGGTAGAAGTAGTATTAGAGCCTTACGGTGTTGGGGTTTGTCAGGTTCCTGGCATCAGTCAACCAGCTGCTCAGGTGATTGTAGGTGCTTCTCCTACACACACACACACACACACACACACACACACACACACACACACACACACACACACACACACACACACACACACACACACACACACACACACACACACACAGTAACAAAACAATAAAAAATAAGAATTATAAGTATTTATTGTATCAAGTGGTATGGTTGACCATAAGTGTGTCCATGAATGTGTGTGTAACGGTGTGCGTGTGTACCTGGTGTGTCGGACAATAAGGGCCCCTGCTGCCCCCTGTAGTAGGAGCGGGTGACGGTGTGGGTTTGTGTGACGGTGTGTGTGTGTACCTGGTGATGTCGTAGACCATGAGGGCCCCTGCGGCCCCCCTGTAGTAGGAGCGGGTGACAGCCCTGAAGCGTTCCTGTCCCGCAGTGTCCCAGATCTGCAGCTTCACCTTCTGGCTGCTCACCTCCATGATACGAGTCCCAAACTCTACGCCGATGGTGTGGGGGCAGTCCGCCATGACTGGACGGACGGACAAACACACACACATAGATTATTCCAGTTAAACCCACACATTAACACAGTCAGACACACAGATTATACCACAGTTAGACACGCACAAAGGCATGTTTAATAAACAGTGACATCATAGTTAGACACACATTGCCAGGAATACAGAGACAAAGATGAAGCCACTTCCAGCCATGGTCTGAAACATTCCACAGGCTTATGACTGGGTCAATGTAGAGAGCAAAGGAGGAGCAGAGGAGAGGAGAGGAGAGGAGAGAAGAGAAGATGAGGAGCAGACTCACATTTCTTCTCTGTGAACTGGTGGAGTAGACAGGATTTCCCCACCCCCATGTCCCCTGCACAGAAACACAAACTCTTCAGACCAGACAGACAGGAAATGGGCTTCTCTAGGTTTCAGAACAGTGAAGGCAAAGACAGAGGTATCCTGATAATGATTCTATTTGGCGCTAAATGTCTACTATGTTACCCTGTAGTGGCGTGATTTATTGCTGGAACCAAATAGAATGACAGTTCTCACATACGTTGTCAATGGGACATTGGTGTGTCATTAGCTGACAGTGACAGTAACTCACCGATGATGATGTATTTAAAGATGTAGGAGTAGTTATAAGGTGCGGTCGTCATCTTGGCCCTGAATTACAGCAAAATAATCTGCTTAATTGTGGCATAAACACTCGGTCAGGAAGTCAGATTATTAAAATAAAGCTAACATTAGTTAGATAGTTAGCGATATTTAGGAAGCTTTGTTATAAAGACTAAGTATGACTATGCTAGCTAGCTGATAGCGAGGCTGAACAACGTTAGCTACATCTCGCTAACAGAGCACTCCATACTACACTATGATACAAATACAAAAATGACAGATCTCCTTAAAGATAGACATCGTCATGCCAATCTCAAGAAGCTTGCTTAGCTGAGTCAGCTGACTGCTGCTGTGCTTTTAAGTCAAGTCGCAAACGAAATAAGCTTAAAAAAGAAACCACAGCTTTCTGCTTGTGGTGATGTCACAGTTCGCTACCGTTGGCTAGCTATGGAGGCCACATTCACTTGTCAGGAAAAGCTTAACAGCATTCACATATCCCACTACCATGATTTAATTGCTTTACCTTTAGTTTCTTTGTTCTGTGTATGAACAAATTCAAACAAGACGGCTTATGTTAGATAGATTAATGGGTTTTGGTTTGCTCCAGTACCTCCGACGATCTACACTCTATTTCCCCACTTCTTCTTCTTCGTGGTCAATAATACCAGCGGCACAAGCTAGTGCAGCAATAACAGGGATAACACTGCAACCTAGAGGAGAAGCAAAGGAGAAAAGAGAGAGGAGTCTGCGTACCACTCAAAAGCATGTACTATAAATACTATATTTTGACAGGCAAAAACACTCTTAAAATACAATATTTGAGGCTGCAGGATTACTGTGGTCTTAGAATGCGCCACTGTTGTGTATTTTGCATGGGTGCAGGGCCTGAACTGTGTAATTATGTACTAATGCTTCCTTTGTAATCATATTACCCTGCATTATTTAAAGGACAGGGGTCACATAAGTAATGCCAGATGTCCTTGCTGGGTAGGAGGCAACAACCCCCCTGATAGGATGATCTTTGACCTTACCCATAAGGGGGACATACGTATATAAGAGAGAATCAAGAGAGAAACGGGGCCGGCCGCCGTTAAAAAGTTAGGAAAACCTGTGCAGGTTTTCAATTGTCTTTGTATGTCAAATAAAGCCACCTTCTCCAAAGCTAAACCCTGACTCTGACTTCTAACAAACCGGGGCAAATGGTCTTCCTTCCTAACCAGAGGGAATTCACCATACCAGCAAGCTGGGCCCAAGTTACAGTGGTTGATTTGGGATTCAGCCATCTTAACAAATGTACGCTTTCTTAACGACGAAGAGACTTCCCTAAGTGGCCCAGACTTAATTTCCCATGAAGCAACAGGAAATGCAGAGACCATGGAGCTCACACCCTTAGTACCATGGTGCAACACGTTTACCGTTCTGGACCCTTACCATTATCTGTCGGTGGTAATCGCCATTTAAATATTATCAATAATGTAAGAATAGTAGTTAGGGATATTAGCTGTATTAGCTGCTTATATTATATTATGATATTATCTATCTAGCCAATATTAATTATTATTATTATTATTATTATTAGCACTTGTCTTGTGCTAAAGCGTGTCAAACTGAATTATAGGCAGGTTGTTTGGACTTGGGCAGCAGCAGCCCCTTTGAGTAGTCTACTATCGTTCTATCAGTAAAACAATGCAGTTCAGTAGCCTATATCGTGCTATCAGTAAAATAATGCAGTTCTCGCTTGGAACATAATATGTTTCTGCATCATTAATGTAGCGCTGCTCGGCTCCCCTCAGGACAAAGCCTCTGGCGTGAATAAAAGCCAGTGTGGACACCGGGAAACAGGGGAAGCCATCTTAGCTCCTGAAAATAGACTAGATCCCTTAAAATACAATCTGGTTAGATAGCGCCTTAGTTAGGAGATACACAGGGTGTAAAAGCTCTTTGTCCTTGATCAGGCCATTGGCAGAAGAATTTGAATACCTGAGGCCGAAAGATACTCAGCAACCTGCCGTTGTTACAAAGCCTGATGGTAAATGGTTGAATTCAATACTATCTGCCACCATGTTATCACAGAGCACTTTGCATGGAGGATAAGATATATATTATATGAATATATTAAGGATAAGAGCTCAGGGAGTCCAGTACCTTAAGCCTATTAATAAAGCTTGGCTTAAACACACCAGTGCTTCAAATACAGTAAATATGGTGTATTTGCCAGCAGCAATAGCACCCTGCATAACACCTCTGGCTTGTCACTGAAGCTAAGCAAAGTGGTACTGGGCAGTTGCTGGATGGGAGACCAGTTGCTGCTGGGAGTGGTGTTGGTTGACCAGTAGGGATCTCTCTACCCTCTGGTCTGTGGCAGACCAGTGCCTTAGGGTGAGTGACAGAGCGTTCTGTACAGAGTGCGTCTTTCAGCTGGGACATTAAACTTACTCATCCTGACTCTGTGGTCTACTGGAGTCTCCCCCCATAGTGTAAAGTGCTTTTGGGTTAGCGCTGTTTAAATGCAATCAATTATACGAAAACATGTATGTAAAAAAATATATACAATCACAAATCACCAGCTGATCAGTATATTTTGCCATGTCATAATACAGTTGTAACATTAAACCTTAAACTCCCTAGACCTTCAAATGTAATAATTATGCATCATTTGACATCTCATTGCAAGGCTAGGTTGCCCAGTTGAACTTTTAAATGAAGGGTATAAGTTCTTAAACGGTATAGCAGCTACAACGATAAAACGCTGCAAATAAAAGGTGACAGTATTTTAGTTTCTTCTTTATAGGGACAGCTGTATTTCAAATTAAATATGCAAAGTCAGCGCCAGCCTATCTTTGGTCATATTTAATCTCAGACAGATTACAACCTACTCCTGCTCTGTATAAAAGACAAGCTTTCAGCTCCCTCGACAACTCACTCTTCGACTGCAAGACAGAACCTTACTCTTCTTCATCATCCTCTTCATCCTCCTCCTCCTCATCATGAGGTTTCTGGTCACAGTGTTGTTGCTGCTGGGATTGTGCTTCCTGGCAACTGGAGAAGTTGTCACAGCCTTGAAGACTTTATGTCCGCAGTTCTTCCTCCTGGGTGAACCCCCCACTGTGCTGCCAGGGCCCCAGTACAAACAGATCTGTCAAAAACGTGTCAAGAACACAGCCTATCAGTTTGCTACCCTCTATGACACCACAAACAAGATCCCAGTCTATTCTGCATATCAGTTCCAGGGATCGAGAGGCTGTGACAGAACGGGCTTGTCTTGGTTCATTGAGCCACAGGTAAAGTTCCTTTCTTGCTGCTTGACAGTGAATACATAGCTTAGATACTATATGTGTTAACGTGTTGGTGTACAGAGGGGCTAATCAAGCTCTTGCCTGATTGGTCAATTATTGTACTATTCTCAAACCATGGTATTTATTAGTATCCACTCAAATACTCATTACTGTTCTGTTCTTCCTCTTTAAACTCATTACTGTTCTGTTCTTCCTCTTTAAACTCATTACTGTTCTGTTCTTCCTCTTTAAATGGTCATTACTGTTCTGTTCTTCCTCTTCAAATACTCATTACTGTTCTGTTCTTCCTCTTTAAACTCATTACTGTTCTGTTCTTCCTCTTCAAATACTCATTACTGTTCTGTTCTTCCTCTTCAAATACTCATTACTGTTCTGTTCTTCCTCTTTAAACTCATTACTGTTCTGTTCTTCCTCTTTAAACTCATTACTGTTCTGTTCTTCCTCTTTAAATACTCATTACTGTTCTGTTCTTCCTTTTCAAATACTCATTGATGTCCTGTGCTTCCAAATTACAGCTGGACAAGGTGGACGTAGCAGTGACATTGTCTGAAGCTGCCACAAAAAGGACAGATCAGAACGCCAACCTTGGACAAAACCAGGCTCTGAACAATGACTATTATAGAAATGGCCTATGTTTAGAAAAGGGTCACCTGGCACCAGTGAACCAGCAAAGTGTACAGGATTGTGCAGACGCCACCTTCACTCTCACTAACGCTGCTCCACAGTTTGCAGACTTTAATAAATTGTGGTATAGTAATGTGGAAAAGCCAATTGCAGATATATTAGACCAATGTTTCTCGCTTCCAGGTCACCAAGCCTTTATTATCACTGGAGTGACACCATCATCATTACCACCTACAGGACTATCTGTGATTACACTCAATAACAGGGTGAATATCCCTAGTTATTTTTGGAGCGCATATTGCTGCTTCAATATGTCTTCTAATAAAGGAAAATCTTTTTCCTACTTGGGTGAGAACAAACCTAATTCAAAGATAGACATGGATACCGTTCAACAATTAGAAGGTCAGCTCTCTAAGTCTTACAATCTCCAATTCCAACTGTTTGGGGGTAAATGTTAGTAAGAACTCATCATGCAAAATATAAAAGAGTCACCTTTGTTTAAGAAGGGGGACAAAATGTAGATTCAAATCTAACATACTACATATGTCAACAATATATAAAATGTATGTAACCTTTATTTAAGGGGGGGGGGGGGGGGGTGTAGATTAAAATCTAACATACTGCATATGTCAAGGATATAAAAATGTATGTAACCTTTATTTAAGGTGGGGGACAAAATGTAGATTCAAATCTGTTTTGCAAATGGGGCACTCTGTAGCATTAGGGTTAGGGTTAGTTTCTCTGTAGGCTGCAATAAAAACGTGATTAAAATGTATAAATTGTAACATGATGAAAAATGAAACATGAAATGCACACATCCTTAACAGGTGGGCTATCCAGACAAGGCAACGTAGTCACAGCATTCATTTTATGAAACATTTATTCCTGGCTTTCTCCGATTGAAGTTTGAGAAGATTCATACTAAGATTGGGTCATAATTGTAAATGAAAAAGTGAAAGTCTGATGTTCATTTTTGATAAATGATGAAACCAAACAGTTCTTGATAGGACACAAAGAAACATTTGGATCTAGCAAGTGTACAGATGAAGTACTCCCCCTTTTAAATTAAGTGAATTAGAAGGCAAAAAAGTACAGTGGCTCCATTTTACTTCCCTACACCAGGTCTTTGGTGGTATATGTTGTGTTGTTCCCTCAGGTTACCTATTTTACTTGTCCACGTTTGTTCTGGCACCCCATTGCACAACAGCTGCCCACCATATTCACAGCAACAGGCTAATTTGGCTAGCTTTCCTGCCAATATGGCGTTTTTTTTGTTTGACAGTGGAACGCTGTGACTGCGTGACGTTAACCGCCAGAGCTCTGATGTATAAAGAATAAAGTATGGATGATGTTTAAAGGGTAAAGTATGGATGATGTATAAAGGATAAAGTATGGTTGATGTATAAAGGATAAAGTATGGTTGATGTATAAAGGATAAAGTATGGATGATATATAAAGGATAAAGTATGGATGATGTTTTAAGGATAAAGTATGGATGATGTATAAAGGATAAAGTATGGTTGATATATAAAGGATAAATTATGGATGATATATAAAGGATAAAGTATGGATGGTGTTTTAAGGAGAAAGTATGGATGATGTATAAAGGATAAAGTATGAATGATGTTTAAAGGATAAAGTATCGATATATAAAGGAAAAGGTATCGATGATATATAAAGGATAAAGTATCGATGATGTTTAAAGGGTAAAGTATGGATGATATATAAAGGATAAAGTATGGATGATGTTTAAAGGGTAAATATAGATGATATATAAAGGATAAAGTATGGATGCTGTATAAAGGGTAAAGTATGGATGATGTTTAAAGGATGAAGTATGGATGATGTTTAAAGGATAAAGTATGGATGATGTTTAAAGGATAAAGTGTGGATGATGTAAAGGATAAAGTATGGATGATTTTTAAAGGATAAAGTATGGTTGATATATAAAGGATAAAGAAAAAAAAAATCAACCTATATATATATATATATATATATATATATGAAATTCTATTTTAAATGAAACTTACACAATACAAAATTATATTTTCTTTTATATTTGAGACAAAAATACATAGATAGTTAGATTGTCATATTGGTATTAATGTGAAATGTTACTTGTTTTAATCTTACAACAGTTATCACTTTAAAACATGAAAAAGTAATTTATTCTTTTTCCCTTACAAAAAATATACAAAATGCTAAAATGTTCTTGAATTTTAAAACAACTCAGTGATACAATTGGAATAGATATAAACTTATTTCAGAAACGAAACCCTGAATGATATTACATATGCTTATTGATGACACGTTTTTAATTAACAATAAGAATAAACATCTGTGAATGTGATATGTTCTGCTCAGGGTGAAAACCACATCTATAATGTGTTCTGCTGTGTTAACATGTTTTAGTACTGTGTTGAAAACAGTGTGGCTATGAACCATCTTATATGACTAATATACAGACACTGTTGATGTTAACATGTTAACCCTAACCCTAACAGTGTGGATATGAACCATCTTATATACCTAATGTACAGACACTGTGTATGGTAATAATTGGCAGTGAAATACCAGTTTCCTAGTCGGGCCCGGGTGCTCTGGCCTCAGACAAGTTGAACCAGCAAAGCCAGTATGGAGGCATTGTTGGGTTTATTGGAGCAGGCCTAAATACATCACCATTCCACCGTGCACGATCCACGTGCACAGTAATCACATGTTCAGTGCAATGAGAGTAGAGAGCTCTAGTAATGAGCAAAAGGCTAGTTAGTAAATGAATGCAGTGGTCAAAGGGTAGATATTAAAATAACTGAAGATTTTGATAACTTTTAGATAACTAAGGAGACTGTTGATGGTAACTAAGGGGGCTGTTGAGGGTAACTAAGGGGACTGTTGAGGGTAACTAAGAGGACTGTTTGTGGTAACTAGGGGGACTGTTGAGGGTAACTAAGGGGACTGATGGTGGTAACTAGGGGGACTGTTAATGGTAACTAAGCTGACTGTTGAGGGTAACTAAGGGGACTGTTGATGGTAACTACGGGGAATGTTGATGGTAACTAAGGGGGCCGTTGAGGGTAACTAAGGGGACAGTTGATGGTAACTAAGGGGAATGTTGATGGTAACTAAGGGGGCCGTTGAGGGTAACTAAGGGGACTGTTGATGGTAACTAAGGGGGCTGTTGATGGTAACTAAGGGGGCAGTTGAGGGTAACTAAGGGGGCTGTTGATGGTAACTAAGGGGGTAGTTGATGGTAACTAAGGGGGCAGTTGAGGGTAACTAAGGGGGCTGTTGATGGTAACTAAGGGGGCAGTTGATGGTAACTAAGGGGGCAGTTGAGGGTAACTAAGGGGGCTGTTGATGGTAACTAAGGGGGCTGTTGATGGTAACTAAGGGGGCAGTTGAGGGTAACTAAGGGGGCTGAGGAGGGTAGATGATGGTGGTGTCAGGTAGGAGCCTTGGTATCCCACTCCTGTTAAAACAACAAAACAGAAAAAGACGCAAGTGTTTCATGAACAGTGAAGTATTTTGGTGCCATCTCAGTCAGTCAGCCCATCAGTCAGTCAGTCAAAGAAACAGTCAGCCAGCCAGAGAAACATTCAGTCAGCCAGCCAGTCAATCAATCAGTCAGCCAGCCAGCCAGCCAGTTAGCCAGATAAACAGTCAGTCAGTCAGCCAGCCAGCCAGCCAGCCAGTCAGTCAGTCAATCAATTAATCAATCAATCAGTCAGCCGGTCAGTCAGTTAGCCAGAGAAACAGTCAGTCAGTCAGTCAGTCAGGTGACTACCTTCCTCCTCTGTAACACCTTGCCGTGCTGGAGGAAGAGGGAGGAGGGAGCTCGCTTCAGGGAGTTCTTAGCCGAGGCAGTCCGCCGCAGCAGGGGGCCCAAGAACCCTCCCTAGAAACACAGTAGAATCTAGAGTACAATCAAGAGTAGAAACTATAATACAAACTAGAGTAGAATCAACAGAGCAGCAGGGGGCCCAAGAACCCTCCCTAGAAACAAAGTAGAATCTAGTGTACAATCGAGAGTAGAAACTATAATACAAACTAGAGTAGAATCAACAGAGCAGCAGGGGGCCCAGGAACCCTCCTAGAAATACAGTAGAATCTAGAGTACAATCTATAATAGAAACTATAATACAAACTAGAGTAGAATCAACAGAGCAGCAGGGGGCCCAGGAACCCTCCCTAGAAACACAGTACAGTACACAATAGAAACTAGAATATTTATTTTATTTATGTATGGATACAGGAGTAACCGACTGAGACTAGGTATCTCTTCCAGCCGTGCCCAGTAACCCCTAACCCTGCAGAATATCTAAATTACAACTAAACAAACATGAATAAATACTTTTTTAAATATTGGGCGAAAAATAAAAGCGTAACAAGATTTACAATACAGTACCATATTTTTTTGTTTCAACCAAAACAAATACACTCTTTAACTCCCATATCCTCCAATAAAATGTTTAAATGTTTACCCGAAACAAACTGGATATCATTTTCAAAACCTGTTGAACTTTGTTCCATTTATCTGTGGCAAAAAAAAACAAGAGCAACTTTTCCAAGATCTGTTTAAAAATGCAACTTGCCCACCAATGCCTTGTAAACAAAAAAGGAGACAATACTTTTCTCTCCTATCACTAAGAGAAGACCATCCTACTTACCTATATAGTGTACAATGATGAGTTCTACAACTGCCCCCAGTTACAAAACACAAAGCACTGTGGCAAACTGCATCAAGGGACTTTAAAATTGTTGGGTCTGCATGCATATACACAATATAGTCCCTACTGACAAGATGGGTTGATTTTAAAATTGTCATCTGTTTTCAAGAGAAAAGCACGATCTTATCCTATATAGAGCTCCAAGTCCAAGAGGCATTGGAAAGATGTGGCTGTTGTCATTGGACTTAATGGTAAAGAAACCGAACAGCTTATAGATCTAAAAAAGTTACAGAACCGCCAGGAGGAATCAGACATAAAGTTTACAAAGTTGAGATTTACCTGGAAAGGCAACACAATACCGTATCAGTTTATAAGACAGCAAATAAAAAATTCAGAAGAAACCAAAGAGCATGTAAAACATTTGAGAAAAGATTGTCCCTGCCATGTTTATTTCAGTTTTGTTGATTCGGACACTGTCTCCTTTAATGAAATGCACAGCTCTTATCTAGAGAAAGTCAGAGCACACTGTAAGGAAATGTACAGCTCTTATCTAGAGAAAGTCAGAGCAACTGTAAGGAAATGTACAGCTCTTATCTAGAGAAAGTCAGAGCACACTGTAAAGAAATGTACAGCTCTTATCTAGAGAAAGTCAGAGCAACTGTAAGGAAATGTACAGCTCTTATCTAGAGAAAGTCAGAGCAACTGTAAGGAAATGTACAGCTCTTATCTAGAGAAAGTCAGAGCACACTGTAAGGAAATGTACAGCTCTTATCTAGAGAAAGTCAGAGCACACTGTAAGGAAATGTACAGCTCTTATCTAGAGAAAGTCAGAGCACACTGTAAGGAAACGGGTAACCCGCTCATCAACCCCCATCATGTCCACGGGTTACATCTTCCAAAGAACAGCAAGTTCAGGCGTATGAGTGAGAATGATAGGGAATACCGAATCGAAACAGCAAAGCATTTTCCTCTGGGTACTTATTACCCCGAGCCACACTTTTGTGTTTTACTGCCACCGAGTGAAAAAACACTTCCAGAGAGTTTCCTAAGTAATGACCAAAGTCAAAATAAGGAATCACCCACTCTTATTAAGAAAGTTAAGAACCGTGAAAACATTACTGCACTGTTTTTGGGGGGTAGTGCCATAATCACTGCTGTTCCAGAAAGATTTAAAAAAATATATATATATCTTACTGTCAGTCACATTATATACCATATGTTTGGGCAACAAGTGCATATATGAATGGTGAAATAAGAATTCAAACACCACAAAAAGGGAGTTTTGGTAAAGTTCGAGGGAAATGTATTGATTTGATAAACTCAGATGAAGAGACTTTACAGGAGAAAATCTTTTGCCTCCATATAATCGGTAAGGTGGAAGAATTGCTGCGAGCAGTTCACGCCATTAGGAAATTTAAAAATGGATTAGAACGAAGAGAAATTTAAAGGGGCCCTGCCATACCATGTCTATTTAAACTGTAAGCTGTACCATTCTACTTTATGTTTAAATAAACTCCGATTTTTTTTCAAGGACCTTCTTCCACCTCATTTGACATGACGATCACATGTAGACGCTATCTCTGTGTTTATTTAGAAAAGAATATACTGAGTTTTAAATCATTTCTACCTTTCTCTAAATCCTGTGATCAAAGTTGGCTGAAAGTAGTTAAGTGTCTTAATGAACTACCTAGCCTTCTGGGTGGAGATAAATACAAATGTATGTAAAGGGTTTGATGAGATATATGTACACTGCTCAAAAAAATTAAAGGAACATTTTTTAATCAGAGTATTGCATGAAGTCAATTCATCTTCTGGGCTATTGATCTGGTCAGTTAAGTAGCAGAGGGGGTTGTTAATCAGTTTCAGCTGCTTTGGTGTTAATGAAATTGACAACAGGTGCACTAGAGGGGCAACAATGAGATGACCCCGAAAACAGGAATGGTTTTCCAGGTAGAGGCCACTGAAATTGTTTCCCTCCTCATCTTTTCTGACTGTTTTTCACTAGTTTTGCATTTGGCTAGGGTCAGTGTCACTACTGGTAGCATGAGGCGATACCTGGACCCCACAGAGGCTGCACAGGCAGTCCAACTCCTCCAGGATGGCACATCAATACGTGCCATTGCCAGAAGGTTTGCTGTGTCTCCCAGCACAGTCTCAAGAGTATGGAGGAGATTCCAGGAGACCGGCAGTTACTCTAGGAGAGCTGGACAAGGCCGTAGAAGGTCCTTAACCCATCAGCAGGACCGGTATCTGCCCCTTTGTGCATGGAGGAACAGGATGAGCCCTACAAAATGACCGCCTGCAGGCCACTGGTGTGAATGTCTCTGACCAAACAATCAGAAACAGACTTCATGAGGGTGGCCTGAGGGCCCGACGTCCTCTAGTGGGCCCTGTGCTCACTGCCCGGCACCGTGGAGCTCGATTGGCATTTGCCATAGAACACTAGATTTGGCAGGTCCGCCACTGGCACCCTGTGCTTTTCACAGATGAGGGCAGGTTCACTCTGAGCATGTGACAGACGTGAAAGAGTCTGGAGAAGCTGTGGAGAACGTTACGCTGCCTGTAACATCGTTCAGCATGACCGGTTTGGTGGTGGGTCCGTGATGGTCTGGGGAGGCATATCCATGGAGGGACGCACAGACCTCTACAGGCTAGACAACGGCACCCTGACTGCCATTAGGTATCGGGATGAAATCCTTGGACCCATTGTCAGCCCCTACGCTGGTGCAGTGGGCCCTGGGTTCCTCCTGGTGCACGACAATGCCCGGCCTCATGTGGCGAAAGTATGCAGGCAGTTCCTGGAGGATGAAGGAATTGATACCATTGACTGGCCCCCACGCTCGCCTGACCTAAGTCCAATAGAACACCTCTGGGACATGTTTCGGTCCATCCGACGCCGCCAGGTTGCACCTCAGACTGTCTAGGAGCTCAGTGATGCCCTGTTCCAGATCTGGGAGGAGATACCCCAGGACACCATCCATCGTCTCATTAGGAACATGCCCTGACATTGTCAGGCATGCATACAAGCACGTGGGGGCAATACACAGTACTGAGTACCATTTTGAGTTGCTGCAATGGAATTTCAGCAAAATGGACTAGCCTGCCGCATCATTTTTTCACTTTGATTTTCGGGGTGTCTTTGAATTCAGCCCTCTGTAGGTTGATCATTTTCATTTCCATCAAACGATGTGGCATCCTTTCGTTCCTCACTCATTACCCAGTCCATATCAGTATAGATATCCAGCATGATTTTTTTCCCCCATTGAGATCTGATGTGGTTTCAAAGTGTTCCTTAAATTTTTTTGAGCAGTGTATTTTAACGTAAGCTTAAACTAATATTCAGGATTAAGAATTCTATACCATAATGAAATGGTATCTACCATGGTGAGTGAGTATGAGATGCATCAAAAGACATCGATTTCCATCTCTCTAATAAAATCCGAGTGAAGGAAGATGGCAGGCAAAGTATTTCAACATCTAGTATTCAGTATTTAGCTTGAAGTTAGTCACAACACAAGTGTTCAAGCTAAAACAGACGAAAAAAGTCAGTGTGTTTTGGTGGTGTTCCCCAGACCTAAGTGTTACACCGTAGGTAGGTTGTTCTATGTTCATATTTTATATTTAAACATGGCAAAGTATCATAAACAAAGACCAGTGTAGTTTACAGCTACTGCCAGCAGGTGGCAGCAGAGCACCAGATGACCTCTAGATCTATCTCACTATGGAACTGCAAATGAACACAGACACAGTAATGGTGGCCCCGTAAGTCTCAATATAGTAAGACGTGGATGTGGCAGGCAAGCTTTTCTGCTCGATCTGATCCAAACACAAGGAGGAGGAGAAGGAGGAGGAGGAAGAGGAGGAGGAAGAGGAAGGGGAGCAGCATCCTACCTGAGCGCGCTCAGTGCAGAAGGCCAGTGACTGTCTGAAGGTGCGTTTGTTTTCCTTCTCTGAAGATGCCAGGTTCCTCTCTGACCCCACCCGCAGGAGTGTCCTGCTCCGCGCAGACGTCAGGTCCAGCTTTAGAACGCCTCGCTCAACCTCACACACCTTCCTACCTGGAGCGAAAACACACACACACACACACACACACACACACGCACACATAATAAAAGTGTATTGAATGTGTGTGATATAATGTGTGTGTTGTAGTAGTCACGTTCATTCCAGAGTAACGCAGTAGGTCAACTTAATCACCTACCCTGGATCAGTTCAGTGGGAAACATTATGGGATGTGTAACTCACTGTGGTTGGTGAAGACCGTGTTGCTATAGGTAACGTAGTCCTTGGATGAGACCCCATTCTGAGAGCTTGGAAACTGGAAAGATAAACAAACACCACAATATCACTGTGTCCACGGCAACCACAGAGTGGCTTGTCATGATTGGCTGTCAGAAAGCAGACACGTTTTCAGCAGTGAACCTCCCCTGTAGTGGAGCGTACCATGTGCTCCAGGATGGAGGAGTTGCAGTAGATGGGCTGGGGTTGGGTTGTACCACTCAGCTGGGGAAAGGGGTCAGTCATGTACATGTTGGAGTCAGGGAACCTTCGGTTCTTTAGGCCACTGCAGAGAGAACTATTCCTGCTTAGTATGACAGGATTTATATTGAAAACATAATCATCTGTTCAGCATGCACTACATGTAGGTCAGAGGTATTTACAGGCTTGATATAAAAACATACAGGTATGTAGTTATTATATATTCTATATTTAGTTAACATTAGGTAGCTGGCACACAGCCAATTCCTCCACCTCAAAAACAAAAGCTGTCTCTGCATTTGCCCCCAAATATTGAGAGATTAGGGAGGAAAAGGACAGATACAAATATAGCCTAATAAACAATAACTTCTATAAACCCCTCTATGTGGATAATATCAGGATGTATTGAGGTTCTATAAACCTCTCCATATGGATAATATCAGGATGTCTTGAGGTTCTATAAACCTCTCTATATGGATAATATCAGGATGTCTTGAGGTTCTATAAACCTCTCTATATGGATAATATCAGGATGTCTTGAGGCCTCTCTCACCTGAGGTTCTCATCCGGCTGGTCCAGTGGGCTGTCGTCATGGAGACCCTGATTGACAACCTCGTCCTGCAGAAGCTGAAGCCAGCGCTCCCTCTCTTCAGAACAGCTGGCCTAATCGACAAACAGACGAGCTGTTAAGAACCCAGACCTCCAGAACCACAACCCAGACCTCCGGAACCACAACCCAGACCTCCAGAACCACAACCCAGACCTCCGGAACCACAACCCAGACCTCCAGAACCACAACCCAGACCTCCGGAACCACAACCCAGACCTCCAGAACCACAACCCAGACCTCCAGAACCACAACCCAGACATCCAGAACCATAATCCAGACCTACCTCAAGAACCACTATTGGATCTCCATGCTGGCAGAGAGTGATACGATAGGACTGGGCGGTGTCCGGCCCGGCCTGGACCTCACAGCCCCTTAACTGGACCGTGTACTGCGGAGCACCTCTGGCCCCCCCGGCCCCCTCCTCTCCAAACATCTTCAGCTGGCCCGCCTCCACACGGCACTGCAGGCTCTGCCATTGGCAGTTCATGAGCACGTTCAGGAAGCCTGTGGACCAATCAGAGCACAGGTCAAAGGGCAGCAAATGGAACTGAAATAATGCACACAAAAGAAAGGGTTCTGATTGGACCAGTCTGAAAGGAGACAGCACAGAGGGTTCTGATTGGACCAGTCTGAAAGGAGACAGCACAGGGGGTTCTGATTGGACCAGTCTGAAAGGAGACAGCACAGAGGGTTCTGATTGGACCAGTCTGAAAGGAGACAGCACAGGGGGTTCTGATTGGACCAGTCTGAAAGGAGACAGCACAGGGGGTTCTGATTGGAACAGTCTGAAAAGAGACAGCATAGAGGGTTCTGATTGGCTGTGTCTAGGCTGTAGTTACTCCCAGTATGGAAAGGTGAAAGGTCATTGAGAGGAATTTATGTGTGAACAGAAGCCCTATGTTAGAGTCCAGCTCACTATCTGTGTGTGTGTGTGTGTGTATGTGTGTGTGTGTGTGTGTGTGTGTATGTGTGTGTGCTTCCACTCAAAAGGTACAAGGTTAAACAACGCAGCCATGTGTTGAAGCTTCAGTGTGTGTGTATGTGTATGTCTCCAGTCTAAAGGTAGATACCAAAACACAGTCGACAATGTAGCTATGTGTTTAGGCTTCTCTGTTTGAGTGTGTCGGTGTATGCGACGAATGTGTGCGTGTGTGTAACGGCTGTGTGTGGGTGAGATGGGTGTGTGAGTGTGTGTGTGTAATGGGTGTGTGTGGGTGAGATGGGTGTGTGTGTGTGTGTGTGTGTGTGTGTGTGTGTGTGTGTGTCCAGTATAAAGGTAGATACCACAACAAGGCTGACAATGAGGCTCTATGTTCCAACAGTGATCTATTCATTACCCATGGAGCAGCTTCAGAGGATAGCCCTGACACACACACACACACCCACACACACACACACACACAGCCTATTGAAACCCAGCCGGAGCAGGGGCAGGGAAGGAGCGGAGGAGAGGAGAAGAGAGGAGGCCCCAAAGCCTATTGAGACCCCACCGGTACCTTTGAGATCCAGGGTGATGGAGGAGGAAGGCAGAGAGGCAGGCTGGGACTCCTCTTCCTCAGAGTCTGTGTGGAGTAGAGTGCTGGACTGGAAACAGCAGAACACAAGACACACTGTTAAACACAAAGCTAACAACTCTAACAAAGCAGATGCAAAGGGAAAAAGCCAATAGGACTAGCAGGGCTAATAAAGCTAATAATACTAGCAAGGCTAATAAAGCTAATAGGACTAGCAAAGCTAATAAAGCTAATAGGACTAGCAAGGCTAATAAAGCAAATAGGACTAGCAGGGCTAATAAAGATAATAGTACTAGCAAGGTTAATAAAGCTAATAGGACTAGCAAAGCTAATAAAGCTAATGGGACTAGCCAGACTAATAAAGCAAATAGGACTAGCAAGGCTAATAAAGCTAATAGGACTAGCAAGGCTAATAAAGCTAATAGGACTAGCAAGGCTAATAAAGCAAATATGACTAGCAAGACTAATAAAGCAAATAGGACTAGCAGGGCTAATAAATCTAATAGGACTAGCAAGACTAAGTAAGCAGTAACATCACTAATCTTTCAACTAGATAAGAGGCAGTCAATGGTGGGCTAGCTGAAGTGTGTATGTGTGTGCATGTGTGTGTCTGCACTCACCCTGCTTGATTGGATTGTGTCTGATTTGAGCAGTGAAGAGGAGCTGTGTGTTTCCAGTTCAGTGTAAATCGATCCACTCACCTCCTCAATGACCTAAACACACAGATTCATCATAAATTAATACGTTATTATAATAGTTAAAATTATAAACAACCTTCTCAATCATCTATAGACAACAATATACATGTTGTTATACATATACATGTACAATTTATACCATAGTATATGTACAACACAAATCACATTTTACTGTATACTGTATTTTCCTGTATACTGTACATATTGAGTCAGATATTTGACTGTATTTAGCTGCATACTGTATTTTACTGTATATTGTATATATTGAGTCAGATGTGGGCAGGGCAGATGCCCTGGTGTACAAATTGTTTCCGAGTGTTAACCTTTCTTTCTGTGATTTGGGTGACGGCGTGTTTTGAACTTGTCTTCAGTATTTTCCTTCAACAAATAAAATACCTTCTAACATCCGAACGGCCCCAGAGACTCCCACTCCGATAACAGAGTTGATATAAGATAAAGGTGTGGGTGGGTTGAACTATCATGGCATTACCCATCCTAAATGGAATTTCCTCCTTCTCTCCCCCTCCCTCTCCCTCTCTCCCTCTCTCCCTCCCTCTCTCTCTCTCTCTGTCCCTCCCTCCGAACACACCTTCCTCCAGTCCTCTGCTTGTTGACAACTGTTGAAGCCCATGACCAAGGTGTGGGAGCCAGCCACCACCTTCACTTCATACTGCATCTTCCTGTGGTGGAGGGATTTGTAGACCACCTGGCAGCCCTGGAGGTTCAGCTCCAGCTGAGGGTGAAGGTCCTTGGCACACTTATAACACTGAGAGAGAGAGACAACACCTTAACACTCATAACACTGACAGAGAGAGAGAGACAACACCTTAACACTCATAACACTGACAGAGAGAGAGAGACAACACCTTAACACTCATAACACTGACAGAGAGAGAGAGACAACACCTTAACACTCATAACACTGACAGAGAGAGACAACACCTTAACACTCATAACACTGACAGAGAGAGAGACAACACCATAACACTGACAGAGAGAGACAACACCATAACACTCATAACACTGACAGAGAGAGAGAGACAACCCCATAACACTCATAACACTGACAGAGAGAGAGACAACACCTTAACACTCATAACACTGACAGAGAGAGACAACACCTTAACACTCATAACACTGACAGAGAGAGACAACACCTTAACACTCATAACACTGACAGAGAGAGAGAGACAACCCCATAACACTCATAACACTGACAGAGAGAGAGACAACACCTTAACACTTATAACACTGACAGAGAGAGAGACAACACCTTAACACTCATAACACTGACAGAGAGAGACAACACCTTAACACTCATAACACTGACAGAGAGAGAAAGACAACACCATAACACTCATAACACTGACAGAGAGAGAGACAACACCTTAACACTTATAACACTGACAGAGAGAGACAACACCTTAACACTCATAACACTGACAGAGAGAGAGAGACAACACCATAACACTCATAACACTGACAGAGAGAGAGACAACACCTTAACACTTATAACACTGACAGAGAGAGACAACACCTTAACACTCATAACACTGACAGAGAGAGAGACAACACCTTAACACTCATAACACTGACAGAGAGAGACAACACCTTAACACTCATAACACTGACAGAGAGAGACAACACCTTAACACTTAGAACACTGACAGAGAGAGAGAGACAACTCCTTAACACTTATAACACTGAGAGAGAGACAACACCTTAACACTTAGAAAACTGACAGAGAGAGAGACAGCACCTTAACACTTCTAACACTCACAGAGAGAGAGAGAGAGAGAGAGAGAGAGAACTCCTTAACACTTAGAACACTGACAGAGAGAGGCAACACCTTAACCCTGAGAGAGTGACAACACCTTAACACTGACAGAGAGAGAGAGACAACACCTTAACACTGACAGAGAGAGAGAGAGAACATCTTAACACTGAAAGAGCGAGAGACAACACCTTAACACTGAGAGAGAGTGACAACACCTTAACACTGAGAGAGAGAGTGACAACACCTTAACACTGACAGAGAGAGAGACAACTCCTTAAATCTTATAACCCAGAGAGAGAGATAGAGACAACTCCTTAACACTTAGAACACTGACAGAGAGAGAGAGGCAACACCTTCACACTCATAACACTGACAGAGAGAGAGAGAGCCAACACCTTAACACTTATAACACTGACAGAGAGAGAGAGAGAGAGACAACACCTTAACACTTAGAACACTGACAGAGAGAGAGAGACAACACCTTAACACTTAGAACACTGACAGAGAGAGAGAGGCAACACCTTAACACTTATAACACTGACAGAGAGAGAGAGAGAGAGACAACACCTTAACACTTAGAACACTGACAGAGAGAGAGAGACAACACCTTAACACTTAGAACACTGACAGAGAGAGAGAGGCAACACCTTAACACTTATAACACTGACAGAGAGAGAGAGGCAACTCCTTAACATAATAATAACAGAGAGCCAGAATGGGGAAAGTAAATGGAGAAAAATAGCAATGATTTGTATTCTGTATTTCAGTTTGACATTCCCATTTCATTGGTTAGTAGACCAGTGTAGACCAGTATATTCAGTAGACCAGTATATTCATTGGTTAGAAGACCAGTACATTCAGTAGACCAGTATATTCATTGGTTAATAGACCAGTATATTCATTGGTTAGTAGACCAGTATATTCATTAGTTAGTAGACCTTTAAATTCATTAGTTAGTAGACCAGTACATTCATAGGTTAGTAGACCATTAGTTGACCAGCATATTCACTGGTTAGTAAACCAGTTCATTCATTGGTTAGTAGACCATTAGTTGACCAGCATATTCACTGGTTAGTAAACCAGTTCATTCATTGGTTAGTAGACCATTAGTTACCCAGCATATTCACTGGTTAGTAAGCCAGTTCATTCATTGGTTAGTAGACCAGTGTCCAGCCCCTCTCACCAGCAGCAGGTTGTTCCGGATGAGGAATAGATGTCTGCTCCACTGGCCCAGCCACCTCTTCCTCCACAGGTACCCACAGATCCTGGACTCTGGGGCGGGCCGAAGGCAGGGCTGGGAGGCGCTCCATTGGATGTAGTGAGCTCTGTCCTTCACATAGTCCTCCTCCTCCTCGCCGTATGACTCGTAGTGACTGCTCTCTGAGTCGGCCAGGTCTAGAGAGGAAGAACACAACCTCACCTCGGTTACCTCGGTTACAGCTCTGTACCAGGTGACAGTCTTAGTGGGGGGTGCAGCTCCATACCAATTGACGGTGTTTGCGTTTCGGGGATGAAGGGCTCCGCCTCCTCGTAACAGTATTCATCCAGACCCCCTGGAGGGAGGGGCGGAACCACAGGACCCTGGCTCTGACATCACAGGAAACAGGAAGAGAGCATGAACCAGTAGCCAATAGCAGTAGCCAATAGCATTCATGGTGAAGCGTCTCTGACCACTCAGTCTATCACAATACAGGAGACTCCTCCCTCCATGTAAAAGAGTCCCGCTCCTACAGTAAGGCCATGCATCAACTAGAAGTCCCATTTGGTCATGCCTGTGTGTGCGTGTGTGTGTGTGTGTGTGTGTGTGTGTGTGTGTGTGTGTGTAGAGCGGAAGGTAGCTGTTGACCTCATGGTCTCTTGGGAGCCCTAAATCCCACCGTAGTTGAAACAGTGTGTGGTGTGTGTGTGTGTGTGCGTGTGTGCGTGTGGTATGTGTGTGTGTGCTGTTATACCAGTGCATCACGTAGTCTAGATTCTAATCACTGTCATCAACATCCACTTCCTGCCTCCAAGCCAATCACAGCGCTGATGGCAAAGAGATGGGCTCTCCAGTAAACACAGCATTCCTCTGATGTATACCACAGGGTTAGTACCCCACACCATAGAGATAGAACACAGCATTCCTCTGATGTATACCACAGGGTTAGTACCCCACACCATAGAGATAGAACACAGCATTCCTCTGATGTATACCACAGGGTTAGTACCCCACACCATAGAGATAGAACACAGCATTCCTCTGATGTATACCACAGGGTTAGTACCCCACACCATAGAGATAGAACACTAGAGGCCACATCGCCTCATTCATCATTAGTGGGTAAAAAGCTCCGCCATCTTACCCGGGTTTAGCCTGCCTATGAATGTCGATGGACAGCAGCTATAGCAGTTGGATATAAACTGCCCAATAGCATATCAAAGGACAGGAGCTATAGTAGTTGGATATAAACTGCCCGATAGCATATCAAAGGACAGGAGCTATAGTTGTTGGATATAAACTGCCCGATAGCATATCAAAGGACAGCAGCTATAGTAGTTGGATATTATCTGCCCAATAGCATATCAAAGGACAGCAGCTATAGTAGTTGGATATAAACTGCCCAATAAGACCTCTGTGCCTCTAGTTGGCGAACGCGCTTGTACTTGACCAACTTAACCATCATTTCAGAGTCCCGTTACATTAGGACATAATGTTGTCACGGCACAAGATGGTTCGCATTATATGTGTTAGCTAGCATGCCAGAGGAATGAACGAGAACCAGTTCACGATCAGCCACGTCTAATGTGTGTATGGTGTGTATGGTGTGTGTGTGTGTGTGTGTGTCTGTGTGTGTGGTGTGTGTAGAGGCATAGAGGTTCACTCACCCCTTTTCGTGTCTGTGGGGTGGAGACAGAGGAGGGGTCTTTGGAAAGGGTGGAGTCTGCTTTATACAGAAGACCATCTGTCAACACACACACACACACACACACACACACACACACACACACACACACACTCACACACACACACACACAGGGAGATGGGGACACACATTAACACACACACACACACACACACACACAAACACACAGAGCGATACAGGCACACACACACACACACACACACACGCACACAATAAAACATCTTAAACATCTTCTTCTGTACACTTGTGTCAAATGGTGTCATTCTAATTTACCTGTTCCAGGAGCACCGTCGCTAGGAGACCCTGACGGACAGCTCATGATCATGTACTCAGCATCCTCCACCACTGATGTATCACACACACACACACACACACACACACACACACACACACACACACGTGTTGAAACAAACTAACAGCAGTAAACACCATTTCTCTAAAGTTAATCTGATTCCTCACCAGGGGTTTCCTGCGTCTGGAGTTTGCTCAGCAGCTCCGAGATGGACTTCTTCTGAGCCTGAGCAATGTAGCTGAGATTCTCTCTATCCAGAACCGCCAGGAACGACTGTAGGTCCCAGACCAGCTTACTCATCACTGCAATAGACAAACATTAAGACATAGACCTGATCTCAGACCAGCTTATTCAGCACTGGAAAAGACAAAATATAAATACACCTTCAGCTTGAACGGTACAGGGGAGGAGACCAGCAGCACATTTTCAAAGGAAATGAAAGGCTCATTAATTGCAACACAACATTCCAAAACTTAACAACAAAGCAGCTTCAATGCTAACCCAGGATACTGAGGGACAGCTGATTAGCTTCAGTGCTAACCCAGTGTACTGAAGGACAGCTGATTAGCTTCAGTGCTAACCCAGTGTACTGAAGGACAGCTAATTAGCTTCAGTGCTAACCCAGTGTACTGAAGGACAGCTGATTACCTTTAATGCTAACCCAGGGTACAGAAGGACAGCTGATTAGCTTCAGTGCCAATCCAGTGAACTGAAGGACAGCTGATTAGCTTTAATGCTAACCCAGTGTACTGAAGGGCAGCTGATTAGCTTCAGTGCTAACCCAGTGTACTGAAGGACAGCTAATTAGCTTCAGTGCTAACCCAGTGTACTGAAGGACAGCTAATTAGCTTCAGTGCTAACCCAGTGTACTGAAGGACAGCTGATTACCTTTAATGCTAACCCAGGGTACAGAAGGACAGCTGATTAGCTTCAGTGCCAATCCAGTGAACTGAAGGACAGCTGATTAGCTTTAATGCTAACCCAGTGTACTGAAGGGCAGCTGATTAGCTTCAGTGCTAACTCAGTGTACTGAAGGATAGCTGATTAGCTTCCATGCTAACCCAGTGTACTGAAGTAGGTCTGTGAAAGGCTCTTTGTGTGAAAACGTTATCTACTGTTTACATGAGCAACCAGTAAGAGGAGGAGGGTGAAGAGAAAGAATAGAGAGACTGTGCAGATGAACGACAGCAGGGGAGGATAAAAGAGAGAAGTAGGAGGGATGCAGGAATGAAAGAAAGGGGGATGAGAGAAAGAGAAAGAGAAGCAGAAAGAGAAAGAGAGAGAGAGAGAAGCAGAATAGCTTGAGCGGAGGCGGCCGTCAACAGCATGTCTTTATGAATGAAGCCCTCATTTGTTATCATTCATAAATCATACATCAGCCTGACAGACAACAACATCAGCTGAAGGCCTTACAGACGCCCTTTCACAAAGACAACACACACACACACACACACACACACACATTCCAATCTCTGCGTGAAGCAATTTTGAAAGGGTTAAACATGTGTGTGTGTGTGTGTGTGTGTGTGAGGGTGAAATGCCATGTGGGGGTGTTCAGAGCTGAGATTACACCAGACTGACAGGAGCACATATAGGATTTACCACTGCTAATGGTTAGCTACACATATAGGATGTACCACTGCTAATGGTTAGCTAGCAAAATACATATAGGATTTACCACTGCTAATGGTTAGCTAGCAAAATACATATAGGATCAACCAGTGCTAATGGTTAACTACCATCAAACATGTAGGATTGACCACTGCTAATGGTTAGCTAGCATCACACATGTAGGATTTACCACTGCTAATGGTTAGCCAGCATCACACATGTAGGATTTACCACTGCTAATGGTAAGCTAGCATCACACACAAGTCAGTGTGGAGGTCAGTATGTCTGTTAGTGTGTAACGTGTGCTTTGTATGGTGCTTTCCAACGTGTGACCCACCAGAAGACTGGTATAGTACGTAACACTACCATTAACCCATCAGTGTTTGTGTGTGGTTAGTGTTTTGTGTGTATGTAAGCATGTGTGTATTTGTGTGTGTGTGTGTGTGTGTGTGTTCAGTGTTTGTGTGAGTGTGTTTTCGACCTATGCATGCATGTGCGTGTGTGTATGTATGTATGTATATGTTCAGTGTTTGTGTGAGTGTGTATTCTGCTTATGTATGCGTTCAGTATTTGTGTGTGTTCAATTTTGGTGTGCATCTATATGTGTGGGGGTGTGTTTAGTGTCTCTGTGTAACTGTGTGTGTGTGTGTGTGTGTGTGTGTGTGTGTGTGTGTGCGCGTGTATGTTCAGTCTTTGTGTGTAAGTATGTGTCTATATGCGTAAATACGTATGTGTGTGTGTTCAGTGTTTGCGTGTAAGTTTGTCTGTAAATATATGTGTGTTTGTGTGTATGTATGTGTGTAAGTATATGTGTGTGTGTATGTGTGTGTGTGTGTGTGTATGTGTGTGTGTGTGTGTGTGTGTATGTGTGTGTGTGTGTGTATGTGTGTGTGTGTGTGTGTGTGTGTGTATGTGTGTGTGTGTGTGTGTGTGTATGTGTGTGTGTGTGTGTGTATGTGTGTGTGTGTGTGTGTGTGTACGTGTATGTGTGTGTGTGTGTGTGTGTGTGTGTGTGTGTGTATGTGTGTGTGTGCGCGCTCTTTGCTGGGTGGGGAGAGCAGCAGACCGTGGTAAGCTAAATCTGCTCTCCTTTCATCTAGCACTCAGCAGCTAATGACAGCAACACAGAGACCACAGCCTGGACGCTACGCTGTGTGTGGGTGTGTGTGTTTCTCCTAAGATGGAATATTATCTATGATGTCACTTTGTTTTCCAACAGACTGTACATGGAGAAAAGAAAACGATCAAACCATCCTTCCACCGGCTATTGAGGCCTTCTCTCTCTCTCTCTCTCTCTCTCTCTCTCTCTCTCTCTCTCTCTCTCTCTCTCTCTCTCTCTCTCTCTCTCTCTCTCTCTCTCTCTCTCTCTCTCTCTCTCTCCCCCTCCCTCTCCGTGTGTGTGTGTGTGTGTGTGCCAAAGAGAGACAGCGCACTAGCGCTACCACTTATGACTTCCTTGTGAAATAGTTGAGTGTGGAGTTGGTGGTCGGTCTGGCTGTACCCCGCCAACAGTAAACAGTCTATTAGCTTCTCCCAGGGGAATAGGAGGAGAGGGGTTTCCGATTGCGCTCCTGCTTTTTTTTTTTTACCTAAATTCCAGAACTAAAAGAACTAAGCCATAACTTTGCTCAAACCAAAATAGGATAAATAAAGCCACCACAACTAGAGGTAAAATGTTAGTTTTAGACCTCAGGAATAGTTACTTTTGCCTGAATACGGACATACTGTATCTCCACATTTTAAGAATCTACCAATAATCTTCCCCACTTGCATTGCAAATAATAAACCGGAGTTGGCTAAACGGCGGGCGGGCAAAACATTAAGCCTTTAATAAAACTTAAAAAAAACTCATTCACATTGTACGTGAATGAATGCATAATTCATTCAAATCGTGTTATGTACACTTTTCTGAGAGTGCCTCATACCTTTTTGTTTGTCCGCTTGCCTGTCCATCTGTTTGTCCATGCCAGCTGACACTCAGGCCCCCCTCATGCAGAGACGTTTCTTCTGTTTACTAAGACAGAGGCTCACATAGCGCTGCCACGGTCAGGCTTAAGCGAAGTGGGAGACGGCGTCTCTTCTTCCTTCTCATTCACTTCTTCTCTCTCGGTTCTCTCTCTCTCTGGTAGCATTCCTCTTACCGCAGTCCGTGTTTATGCCGCGCCAGCGGGCACGGTGATCATCTAACGGTAGAAACTTTCTCTAGTCACCCAGAACCTCTGCACATAGGATAAGTGAAAGTCCCACCCTGTTTCGCTCTTGTTCTCCACTGGCTGAAGTCACCAGCAGGGGTGGGAGATTCAAGCTATAGGATAGACAGATGCGGGCGTGCCGGCATGTGTTTGTATCCGTGTGCGAGAGACAGAGAGCATGACATTTTGCTAAAACATTACACGTTTTTTAACAATAATCAAACCGAATCTAAAAATATGATTCTCGACCAAAAATACACTTTATTATAAACATCACCATCGATCAGTCATATCAATAATCTATCATGTCAGCCATCTATCATATCAATTGCATTCAAATGAAAATATACTAACTTTACAAATAATAATATCGGTGGTTGCATTCTTTAAACAACGCGGTTGTTCTTTGAGTTCAGTGTAGCCACACCAGGCCACCTCATTCACCATTCATGTATAAATCCAATAAAAACAAAATATACTACATGTACAAAAGGAGTAAAATACATTGGCTAACACAAAACAATCTTACTGTCATGATATATTAGTCAGCTCAAGTTATTCTAACTAGCTACACAACCAATTAAAACCAGATCACTTCAGAATTAAAATAATTGATATAGAACAGACCAACCAAATAATATTCACTGTTTTCATATCCTGCTTATTTCTCTCCGCAGAGCAGGCCAGGTAAAAGCTGGGCGGGGCCAAAGCATGCCGCCTTCTCCACTTGGGGGTGCCTGGGCTAGGAATCCAATCACCCCGTAGATTTACTGATTGAATATTCAGTAATGTCTTAATCCTCTCATCCGATTGGACAAGACTATCCCAGGCTCTGCCCCTCAGATGGCTCTCCTCCAATGGAGTTGGAGCAACATTGTTTCCTTCCACCATTATATCGGAAGTTGTGATTTGACAACAAAATGATTCAAAAAGTTTAAATATTTCCAGAGCAGAAGGAATGCTTGTCCTCTTTGTGCTATAATGAACTAAGTGTTTCATGTAGTAGTTTACGTTCACAGCGTGTGCCTACATTATGCTAATAAAAGTGTTGGTTTAAAGTATCATGCCACTTTATTGGTAAATGATAAAATAGCTGCACATCATTTCGTCACAAAGCAACAATAACTAAGCTAAATGTTCAGCCCACGGGCAGGAGCTGTTGTCTTAGTGTGATATTTAATAGTTGGCTATAGAAACACGCGTTTGTGCGTGCGTGCGTGTGTGTGTTTGTGCGTGGGGTGTCTCTATATAAACAGGGCAGTGGGCGGTGCTTGGCTCTTGCTCGGACATCAAGCTGACTTAGCCAATAGGAATGCTCATAAAACCTGACTTGGCCAATAGGAATGCTCATACAACCTGACTTAGCCAATAGGAATGCTCATAAAACCTGACTTATCCAATAGGAATGCTCATATAACCTGACTTAGCCAACAGGAATACTTATAATATCTAAATTGACCAATACAAATAAATCTGAAAAGTCAATAAAAATGTCAGATCAAAACTGACCAATGCCAATTTGAGTTCTTCTCTAGGCTAACGTGGCTACTATGGTGAAGGCTCACTGTTAGCTGCTAGCTGAGTTAGCCTACAAGGAGTCAGATAATACGCCTCTATGCTAACGAGGCTCCTATGGTGAAGGCTCACTGTTAGCTGCTAGCTGATTTAGCCTACAGGGTCAGGTAACACTCCTCTATGCTAACGTGGCTCCGATGGTTAAGGGTCACTGTTAGCTGCTAGCTGATTTAGCCTACAGGGTCAGATAACACGCCTCTATGCTAACGAGGCTCCTATGGTGAAGGCTCACTGTTAGCTGCTAGCTGATTTAGCCTACAGGGTCAGGTAACACTCCTCTATGCTAACGTGGCTCCGATGGTTAAGGCTCACTGTTAGCTGCTAGCTGATTTAGCCTACAGTGTCAGGTAACACTCCCCTCTCCTATAGTGACTGTATACACAGAGCATGTAATCTCCTTTAAAACAAGGAGACCAAAGCCACCACCCCGACTCTGTTAGTTATGGATGGGTTGGGTATCATCTTTACTTTATGGTTTAGTAATACATTGTTTAATATCATGTTATGTTTTAGATCCCCTAAACATCTATCTATGGTCCTAGTTCAAATATAATGAAATGGATCCAGTCAGTTAGACAGGGGACGGACCCCGTGTGGTTTGAACTTTGACCCTTTGAGGCAAACTGCGGGGCTTCTGCTAGTATAATCCACCCTCATGTGTTGCTGGTTCAAAGTGATTTCTCCACGGCAGGGCAGTCAGAGGTCAGTCCCAGAAGTTCAAAGGTCATAAACTTAGAGTTGACCTCATTGTGCAGACTCTCATTTCAATAGCATTCTAAAGTGCTACCGGCTGAACTCAACTGAACCCAGCTTGGTGTGACGGTACAGGTCGGGTCAGCACTGCAGTGAGAACAGGACTGATCTGGACCAGAACAGTACAGATACAGATACAGATCAGTACCGTGCTGTGAAACACTCCTTTATCCTCACAACACTGGACCAAACCAAACCAAACCATGCCAAGCCATGCCAGCTTCG
>CM030185.1:18474863-18479863 GCA_017639675.1 Aplochiton taeniatus | reverse complement strand
CACAGCAATACGCATACAGCAAATAATGACAGACAAAGACCAAAGGAAAGTAGGAACTTAAATACACTGGCAAAAAGGCACAGGTGATAACGATGCAACTAATAGCTGGCAGGTCCGAAACAAAGCACAGGTGTAAACCATAAAGAATAATCAAGTGTCCAGAAGCGCCAGGCCGTGACAGATCCTTTACAAGGTGCTTTGGCCCCTGGCCAGGTTGGAGCCAAGTCACACGCCAGGCCTCCTCACCCCCTGTAAGTGTGTGTCTGATAGTTAGTGCACACACACACACACACACACACACACTCACTCACACGGCCAGGCCTTCTCAGCCCCCTGTAAGTGTAATGGTCTGATATATATATATATATATATATATATATATATATATAAAACCCTAGCCCTACAAGTGATGGACTGACACACACACACACACACATATATATATATATGCAGTATATGTATATATATAACCCAAGCCCTACAAGTGATGGACTGACACACGCACACACATATATATATGCAGTATATGTATATATATATATATATATATATATATATATATATATATATATAACCCTAGCCCTACAAGTGATGGACTGACACACACACACACACATATATATATATATGCAGCATATATGTGTATATATATAACCCGAACCCTATAGGACTGGATGCTCAGCATGCAGGCTAGCAGATGGCTAAACATCTTTAGTGTTAAACCCTGTAATGCAGTTGTACAAACAGTTCATATCAGTTATAAGAATAAAAACAATAATAAATATAATAATCCAACTCTTCCACTTTTAACCATGTAATGATTATCATCCATGTCAACTGATTTGAATAATGGAAATACTGTTTGGTATATCACATCTGTTGAAAATACTGAAATACTATAC
The DNA here is from genome assembly GCA_017639675.1 of Aplochiton taeniatus. Taxonomy (NCBI): domain Eukaryota; kingdom Metazoa; phylum Chordata; class Actinopteri; order Galaxiiformes; family Galaxiidae; genus Aplochiton; species Aplochiton taeniatus. The sequence goes on along the minus strand of CM030185.1, from coordinate 18,478,961 downwards.
GTACATGTAGAATTATCAACAGCAGCAAAAGACAGAGCTTAAATTACTTTATGCTGATTTATGACTTAACCACGCACGTCACAACAGTCCTGAAACAGATGTAGCTACTTATTTTCGATGAACAAATTAGCTTGTTGAACTCATTTTAACGAGGGCCCCTGCATCGTAATAACCCGTTTGTCCGTTACACCGATGTGAATGGTAATCCTGTGTTAGAATAGCTCGAAGCCCGTTTAAAGCCGGTTGCCTTCTCGTTGCGTCTTCTTTTATGACACAGAGACACAGGCTGCTATTTCCAGACTAGTGGACCAGTGGCAATCCCGCAGAATCCATCAGTTGCTTGCTGTTATGTAAAAGCGCCGCACATAATCCCTCATCTTTTCGATATCAGCCTCAGCTGCTGTTGTTTGGGCTGTTTTTCTAACCTCTTAGACTATTTACAAAGCGATGTGTCTCAAAGATGAACACAGGCGGGTATACTTCAGTATAACGCTATCAGATGATTCTAGAAGCGGACACTTGGGTTTCCCCCCATCACGAAACGCACCGTCCAAATCACCCGGTCATTCCATCCATAGAAACAAGCCACCGCAGTAATCCGGGCCAGGAACGAGAGTACCACAGCCTGTATCCCAGACAAGGTCGTTGGGCCAGCCATACGTATACACATTACTGTTAAAGCATGAAAATGATCGGATAAAGACATTGGTCTATCAGTTAAAACACATTTGTTGTGTAGATAAAACACCAACGCACTTACCGAAATTGTCTTTTTTAAGTGATCACTTGCATTGCAGCTAATTGTTTCCCCCCTAAAAAATGCATCAGCTTCTGAACTCCAATATTTTTTCCGTAATAATCCTCTTCGCAGTCTTTCAGAAAGGCAACATATGTCAGATTGAGTTTGGTTTGAGTACGCGTGTGTGTAAGAGAGACAGACTGATATCAGTGATGTGCGTTTCTGCAACTGATGTGTGTGCCCCTCGCGCCTCGCTGGACCAATCCACTGCGCTCCGACAGGAGGGGGGACGAATATGACAGCGCAGTATTACAACAGCGCGTGCCCAAACAGTTCGCCAAACCCCTAATCGAGAATGTTGTTTAGATTAGATTAGACACCTTAATAAAAAAAACGAAATCAAACAGTGAAGTATTTCCCTGCTAGGCGTTGTAAGAGCACATGTTAGGGTTGTGGGGATCATTGTGAGTAGCAAAATGTAAAATAACAGGCATAACCAATTTGTTATTTGATTGTGCTTTTGTGAAAAGCAGGTCTGATCTGAGGAGCTGATCTTGATTGTTGTGGAAAATTAATAAAAATGTTCATTCCTAAAGTGTTATTGATTCACCCAGAATGTGAATAAATCAAACTGGAGTACATGGTTGTTGCACTGCAGGTGTTAGAAAGCAGGGTGTCAAGAGGAACCAGCTATCCAGTATATTTAGATTACATCTTTAAGTGTAAATAATCAATTCTACAAAATGACACAAAAGCACTGACTTGGAGTACATGTTTTACCCACAGTGTCAAAGGCTGACACCACAGCTAGCAGTCAAAAAGTACCAGCTATACAATACATTTTCACTCTCAAAGTGTTGATTAATAAACTCTACAAAATGTTGATTAATAAACTCTATAAAGTGTTGGTTAATAAACTCTACAAAGTGTTGATTAATAAACTCTACAAAATGTTGATTAATAAACTCTACAAAGTGTTGATGAATAAACTCTACAAAGTGTTGGTTAATAAACTCTACAAAGTGTTGATTAATAAACTCTACAAAGTGTTGGTTAATAAACTCTACAAAGTGTTGGTTAATAAACTCTACAAAGTGCCTAATAAGCACTCACTTAGAGCACATTTCTTAGACACGGTTCAAGGGTTTCTCCGCAGGTTTTGGAAGGTATTGCAATAACAGTTAGAGTATTAACAGTTAGAGAGTATTAACAGAGAGTATTATAGTTTGTGGGTAAAATGTCCTGGTACTTGGTGGACTTTATTATGCCGTTGATCTTAACAAGAGCCACTGGACCACTGGCAGCAAAACAGCCCCAAAGCATCACTGATCCACCACATTTCCCCGCAGGTATGAGGTGCTTTTCCTTGTATGCATCCTACTCATCTTTTCACGCCAAACATGGACAAAAAGTGAAACTTGAGTCTCATCTGACCATAGCACCCCGTTTCAGTGAATGACACTTGGCAAGCTCCAGATGCTTTAATGTGTTGGTTGCTCTCAGTCAAGACTTTCTTCATGCAACCCTTCCACAGAGCCTGTTAATATGGAGGAGTCGTCTTATGGTGGGGCAGCCAGCCTGTCTCTAGCATGTCCACGGGACAAACACAAACTGCCCCGTAGCCTAAAGCCTACCCTGACCCCCCTCTAACAATAACCTCTTATTGGACCAAAGAAGATGGCCACTATGAAGACCATGAAGCGTCTCTGACCTGAATCTCAGTGAGAGGATAATGTTGCTCTATTGACTACGGGCTGCCGAAGGCCTGTTTTACAACAGCAGGCCAATGCCCTTACCCAAGCCATCAGCAGGGTTTGATTGAAGTGACCTGATGCAGAATGATCCTGGAAGGGAGGGCTTCAGGACAGAGATAATAGAGGTATCTAGTGTTGTGTGTTTGTAGCCATCACAGTATGAGTTGACATACGTGTCCTTTTCAATACTGGGAGGTAACACGTGTTCCTCCCTTGACCAATGAATGATTTGTTTAGTTTAGACCGATATACTCATTTCCACCTTGTCAACAAATCAGAACTTACTATGTTGTTAGCGTGAACTCACTGTAGTAATTTCCCTGTGTACAGACCAGCTCTCTGTACTCATTAATACAATTGTACTTTCATTGTTGCCCGGACTGTCACTCTGTTTAATTGGTTGTTTTCTGTGAAGACCTTAAAATTGCCATTAAATACAGGTTTGGCCAGTACAACTTCTACCATTATGATAGTAACCCCAAATCCTGCCATTATAATGTCTTTAAATGCCAAGAGTTTAGCCATATTAAGGGTCCCTTCATCCAGCTGGTCCTGGGGATTCATTCCCGTGGTACCACAACGCCTCAGGACTATGCTCAGACAATCTGGCCAAACCAAATAGTAACAAAACAAAAAGAAAATTACATATCAACAAAAACTCAAAGAAAACTCTATTTGGTACTAAACAGATAGTACACAATGGCAGACTCCCTGACCTTTGTGACTGACAGAAAACTGAGGAAATCCTTGACAAGGTCCAGACTCAGTGAGCACAGCCTGGCCATAGAAAAAGGCAATCACAGACAGACCTGGCTACCCAGGGATGACAGGCTGTGTTCACTTTGTTCCCAGGGAGAGGTGGAGACAGAGCTTCACTTTCTTTTCCATTTTTGATAGTTCACATGTACAAAAACTCTAATACCTTCTGAGGGAAGTTAGTGAGCATGCCATTGGCAGGATTGTTTAATTTATTTGAATTGAGAGGCAAACAGAGAGAGAGAGAGAGAGAGAGGGGGGGAGAAAGAGAGAGGGAGAGAGGGAGAGAGAGAGAGAGATAGAAAGAGAGAGAGAGAGGGGGAGAGAGAGAGGGGGGGGGAGAGAGGGAGAGAGATAGAAAGAGAGAGAGAGAGAGAGAGGGGGAGAAAGAGAGAGGGAGAGAGGGAGAGAGAGAGAGATAGAAAGAGAGACAGAGAGGGGGAGAGAGAGAGAGAGAGGGGGGGGGAGAGAGAGGGAGAGAGATAGAAAGAGAGAGAGAGAGAGAGAGAGATTGAGTTCCTCCTCAGGGTTCCCAGGCGATGACTCTGATAGCGGTGGCGGCAGCGCGTTTGATAACGTGTGCAGGGTGGTCCAGGCAGGTGTGGAGCAGGCCTAAGTGCTGGGCCAGCTGTCTGCGGGCGAGGGGTGCCTCGGCCAGGGCTGTCAGGGCACGCAGGGCGTTAGCACACACAGCCACCTCCTCACTGGACACCAGGCTCAGGAGGGGGTCGATGGCGTCAGCCTGCAGTGCCTGCTGCTTACCTGTGGAGGGGGCGGAGGGGGGATGTGTGTGGGGGGGGGCCTTATTTAAAGGTGTTCCTCTATACCCATGATGATAGGTTACTATAG
>CM030185.1:18457363-18469863 GCA_017639675.1 Aplochiton taeniatus | reverse complement strand
CACAGAGCACCAACTCACATGCTAACACCTTGATGGGCACAGAGCACCAACTCACATGCTAACACCTTGATGGGCACAGGAGTTCTCCTGTCTGCACACAGAGCACCAATAGTAGCAGCTGGTGAGGCCTGTGGTGTATGGCCATTTGGTAGGAAAGCTTTCACATTTCAAGCTCACAGTATCAATTATCTCACATGCAAATAAGTGATTTCGATTACTTGTTTTATTCTAGAATAGCATAATTTGAATGATCAAAAATGAGGTGGTTACCTACTGTTTGGCCTTTCACTAGATGGCAGTCACCTCCCACATTGATCTTCTGGTACCAGCTTCATACCCTACACTACAACTAGGATGTTGCATTCACGGAATGCACGTGCAAAAGGATCTCCTGTGAACCAGGCAAACACTGACAGGCACCAAGCAAGCACAAGTTTTTAAATTCTACGTTATATGTAAAATAAATAAAATTATTTACTTATTTTGGGATTTTCAGAGTGAGAAATACGAGGTGTGGCATGAGATTGTGGGAAATGGTTCATGAGTCCCACACACTCACACACACACACACACACGCACGGACACACAGACACACATACTCACAAACGTTCCAACGTTCCAGACTTGCAACAGAAATGTGTCAATGCAGGAAGTAGCTGACAGAGGAACTGGGGGCCGTGCGTCATGCACACTCACCACAAGCTGCACAGCAGAATGACACACTCAGCCTGTGCAGAGGAGATGATAGCATTGACGCAACATAGAGAAAGAAGAGGACAGCAGGTGTGGATCTGTATCTCCACCCTGTAGAGCTGAGACAGAGAGGAGAGGAGACAGACAGGAGAGGAGAGGAGACAGAGAGAGGAGAGGAGACAGAAAGAGGAGACAGAGAGGAGAGGAGACAGAGAGAGGAGAGGAGACAGAAAGAGGAGAGGAGACAGAGAGGAGACAGAGAGAGGAGAGGAGAGGAGAGGAGAGGAGAGGAGAGGAGAGGAGAGGAGAGGAGAGGAGAGGAGAGGAGAGGAGAGGAGAGGAGAGGAGAGGAGACAGAGAGAGGAGAGGAGAGCTGTTTAGAGATAGAGAGAGGAGAGGAGTGAAGTGTGGCCTAGAGGCTGGCTAGCGGTTTCCTTACAACACAGCAGAGAGTAAAGAAAAACAGAAGCAAGACGCCTCAGCTTTACAGACAGCAGAAAAAGAGGAAGACAACAAGAGAAGGAGTGGTGAGTGAAGAGCCAAAAGGACAGACGAGGAGGAAGAGAGGAGGAGGAGGAAGAGGGAGTGAAGTTGCCTCGCTATCTGTAGAGCATGGAGGAGGAGATCAGGAAGCAAGGGTTGCTTTTTCTCCAGCAGCAGAAGTTTGGAAAGGTGAGACAACAAACAGCAACAATGAAATTAACCCTCTGGACAAAAAGACATATTTCATATTATTTAAATATTTGGTTGACCTTGTTTAGAGATGGTTACTTACAGTAGACTTACAGTGATGTCATAGCATCTATTTTTAGTAGCTGATCCCCTCAGTCGGTATCAAACCAATGCTAGTATTCTCTCAGCGCTATAGGATCCGTATTCTGCTGGGAGATCCCTTACGGTTTGGCTTCTAGACCCACTGGCATAGAAGTCACTTAGCTAACAGTTAAAATACTGAGGTAACGGTCAAAATACTGAGGTAACAGTCAAAATACTGAGGTAACGGTCAAAATACTGATGTAACGGTCAAAATACTGTCGACAGATTCAAAGATGTAACTCAGTGAATACTTACTTCCATAGCAAGACCAGACACTGACATGTTTCAAATGTACAAGGCTAACAACAAACTTTTATTTTTTTTTAACAAACACAACACTTTAGGAATCCTGTATTCATTTTCCAATGATCAAAATAAATATTATGAATTTGCATCCCCTTGAACCCGCCTTTGAGCCTCTAGGGAAGCAATTACACAGTGAAGGGATCATTGTGGTTTTTGAGGAACTCGAATTTGATACATGTGTATTCTATCTGTCCTATGATCACACCAGTGTGAGGCTGTTTTGCATCCTCTCCTCCGCTTCTATTTATGGAAAAGAGGTTGTGGACGGACGAGAGAAACACCAAGGCCCTGCATGCCCTCTGGTGGTTCATAGTCCTGGCGACAAGTGCCCCTCTAAAAAAAATGTGGCCGACAAATGTCGCGGGGCTGAAGGCTTTCATAGTCCTGAGCCAACGACAAAACGTCGGAACAGAACATCATATCGTTTCCATGACAACATTGCTAATGTTTGTTTACATTTTACATCACGAAAACTTGAGCTATACCTAACGTAACATGTCAGTGCAAAGTGCATATTTGAGGGAATTAGAGGAAGAAGAGGAAATATTGGAGTTACTGCTGTTGAGGAGGAGAAAATTAGAAGGTGGAATGTTTCAAAGTTGAAACAGTAAACAAGACCACGGCAACACAATAGGGCAACACTCCAGAACGTAAAATCTTGCAGCTGTTAACCAATCAGAGTGCTCGACAACGTCTGCGCCCTTTACATTTTTTCTGGTGTGTGCGATAAGCTCTGCGACACCCTAGCAGACACAAATTTGATCTCTTTGATGTAATTCTTTGTCGCCTTAACTATGAATCGGGCTTTAGGGTTAGGGTTAATTAGTTGGGGTTAGTTAGTTACCGTTGTGTTGTGTTGGTTTCAGAGGTGGAGGCGGGTCTGGAGCACTCTGTACCGGGAGAGCTCATGCTCCATCTCTCGTCTGGAGTTCTTTGAGTGTAAAGATGGCGGCACCTTGGAGAGGTCTGATCGAACCCTGAAGAAACAACAGGAGAACAAGAAAGTGAGAGGCTAATCCTCCTACACACACCAACACACACCATCACATTCCAACACACTCCTCCTACACAGAACTACATACACACCAACACACACCTCCTACACAGAACTACATACACACCAACACACTCCAACACACTCCTCCTATACAGAATGACATGCACACCAACACACAGGAACACACTCCCCTAGCCTGTGTGACCTGTAGCCTGTGTGACCTGTAGCCTGTGTAACCTGTATCCTGTGTGTACCAGGTGATCAGGCTGTGTAACCTGTATCCTGTGTGTACCTCGGTGATCAGGCTGTGTAACCTGTATCCTGTGTGTATCAGGTGATCAGGCTGTGTAACCTGTATCCTGTGTGTACCTCGGTGATCAGGCTGTGTAACCTGTATCCTGTGTGTACCAGGTGATCAGGCTGTGTAACCTGTATCCTGTGTGTACCAGGTGATCAGGCTGTGTAACCTGTATCCTGTGTGTACCTCGTGATCAACCTGTATCCGGTGTGTACCAGGTGATCAGGCTGAGTGACCTGTAGCTTGTGTAACCTGTCTCCGGTGTTTACCAGGTGATCAGGCTGTGTAACCTGTATCCGGTGTGTACCAGGTGATCAGGCTGTGTGACTGCATCCTGTGTTTACCAGGTGATCAGGCTGTGTAACCTGTATCCGGTGTGTACCAGGTGATCAGGCTGAGTGACTGTATCCTGTGTGTACCAGGTGATCAGGCTGTGTAACCTGTATCCTGTGTGTACCAGGTGATCAGGCTGTGTAACCTGTATCCGGTGTGTACCAGGTGATCAGACTGTGTAACCTGTATCCAGTGTGTACCAGGTGATCAGGCTGAGTGACTGTATCCTGTGTGTACCAGGTGATCAGGCTGTGTAACCTGTATCTTGTGTGTACCAGGTGATCAGGCTGTGTAACCTGTATCCTGTGTGTACCAGGTGATCAGGCTGTGTAACCTGTATCCTGTGTGTACCAGGTGATCAGGCTGTGTAACCTGTATCCTGTGTGTACCAGGTGATCAGGCTGTGTAACCTGTATCCGGTGTGTACCAGGTGATCAGGCTGTGTAACCTGTATCCGGTGTGTACCAGGTGATCAGGCTGTGTAACCTGTATCCTGTGTGTACCAGGTGATCAGGCTGTGTAACCTGTATCCTGTGTGTACCAGGTGATCAGGCTGTGTAACCTGTATCCGGTGTGTACCAGGTGATCAGGCTGTGTAACCTGTATCCGGTGTGTACCAGGTGATCAGGCTGAGTGACTGTATCCGGGTGACAGAGATGGAGGATGATAGCTGTCCTCGTGACTGCAGTCCATTCCTCATCGAGACAACCGACAAAATCTACATCTTCTCCTCCGAGCTCTGTGAGCGAGACGACTGGGTCCAGAAACTCTGTGAGATCGCCTTTCCTGTAAGAACACACACACACATAGAAACACACACACACACACACACACACACACACACACACACACACACACACACACACACAGATAGACATAGAGTCACCAACACAGTTCTGGAGCTGTTTGGAAGTTGCACAGGATAGAAGGAACTCACACACACACACTCATAGAAACACATGCACACTCATAGTAAAACATGCATGTGGATAGCAAACTCTGAGATAGGCATGCATTCACAGAAACACACAACCTGTCACTGTGTGTTATGTGTTTGTGTGACGTGTGTGTGATGTGCGCGTTATGTATGTGTGACCTGTGTGTTGTGTGTATTGTGTGTGTGTAGATGAAGTGGTCGGAGGCTGGAGCCAGGGGGAGCAGCAGTCTCCAAAAGAGGACAGAGGAGGAGGGGATGGAGGATAACAGCCTGTACAGTGGCAGGGAGACAGGTAGGTCTGTCTGTCTGTCTGTCTGTCTGTCTGTCTGTCTGTCTGTCTGTCTGTCTGTCTGTCTGTCTGTCTGTCTATACCCTCAGTGACCCACTGGCTATCTGCTCTATCTATCTCTATATCCCCAGTGACCCACTGGCTATCTGCTTGATCTATCTCTATACCCCCAGTGACCCACTGGCTATCTGCTCTATGTATCTCTATATCCCCAGTGACCCACTGGCTATCTGCTCTATGTATCTCTATATCCCCAGTGACCCACTGGCTATCGGCTCTATCTATCTCTATACCCCCAGAGGTCTGGAGACGTTCATATATGATTATTTTCTTCTCTTAGCCTTCCAATCTCAAAGGCACGTGTTTGATTGGCCCTTATAAATGTCACTCACTCTTTGGCAAAACATTCATCATTTCAAGACACACCCTCTTCCTGGTTTTTGCGACTCCAATACATGAGAGCACCCAAGCAGTCCCACACCTCTGTAGCTCATCTCAATACTTTAATGGTTCTTTTCAAATAGACCCACATTGCTAGTCCCCACCAAAACTAGTCTCCGTCACACTTCCCCTGGCTGGAACCGAGGCAACCCTAACCCTCACTCATACTGTATATAACCCTAACCCTAACCTATATATAACCCTAACTTTAATCTGCATACTTGCTTCTTTGCAAAGAAGCAGATTGAGGTGTTCTCCAGTGCTTTTACCTCCAGCTGTTGGAAGTGCAGAATGTTTGCCACCATGCAGCTCTAAATGCACAGCGTCTTCCTGACCACATGACAGGCCGCAGGAAGGAAGTGAACTTCTAAAAAAAGAAAGCACAGTCGACGGGTTTGGGTGTGGAGGAGTGACAGCGTGACCAGCATCGGCCCAGTGTGGCCTGCTTACAACAGGAAGTGCTTACAAACAGGAAGTCCTGTTTCCAGATGATTCAAGCAGCCTAAAGTATGAAACTGCACCAGCAAACCAGTGATGTGCAGTTCGACTCTTTTTAATGAGTTGATTCATTTCAGTCAGTTCATGTAAATGAATTGAACTATTTCGAACTATTTGAGTCTTTTCCTCAAATCAAATTTTGACCACTATAGCCAAGTGCAAGTCATTATTTGTCATTTGTTAGGGCAAATATTACTCTTAATTATAGACCAAAACACCAGGTCTATTACATTTTGGGATATAATTTGATTATTTAGGTAGCCTTTGTGGTTTCCATGTGGGCCTACTGTGTTTTGTCATGTGACCTTTCTTTCTGCACATGAATATGTCAAAGAGTCTACCAGTCCAGTGAATATTAGAGAAAACACAAGGAAACACAATTCAGCTTAACACGTCAAAATGACATCATTATCATGGCAATAAAATAGCTAATTAAATGTATCAATGTGACTAGGAATGAAAAAATCTGAACAAATTAGTCAAATGAGCCAATATATGTTAAGAACGTGTATATGAGTCAATATAGGTAGGCCTATACTTATTTCTTATAGTCAATATAGGTACATTTAAAATACTTGTATAGTGAAACACTGTCTCATGCCATGGGCACTTAACCTAGGCCTATATAGTAGATCTCCAGCTGTGTTGTTTAACAGCAATTTAAAGATATAGCCTAGGCTACACAACAACATTTTTTATAGCCTACTGGGATATTGTGGTCTTAGTGTAAGATTATTAGCAGAGCAGAGAGACTGGAGATTCTGTTTTTATGTTTGATTTAGGTTACTTATTTTCAAAATGTGCAGGCCTATTAACCAATCAGATTTTTCCCCCCCGATTGCGATTGACTCAGTACTCACGGAGGGACAACGTTTCTGTTACAGACGCTACACGAATGTATTTAGCTGGTGGATTTCAAAATGTTGCTAAAGACAATGAGAATGTCAGATAAAAAAAAAGCCCTAGTAAAGCGAAACCATTGGGACGAGTGTTAGTGATTCTGATTCAGCTTCAGCCACGTCGGTGTCCGTCCCTGAAAACAGCGTCGGCCCCAACCCTGATAATGAGCTAGTCCTAGTCCTAGCCCTATAGCCTATCCAGTCGGCTAGTGCTATCCCTTGTGTGAGGTAGGCCTTCTACAATATAATCATGTTGTCAATTCAGTTGTCCAACGACGTTATTATTATCAGTTGCAAAAGGTATTACAGCGTGAAGCCCTCACTGTTATTATGATACATCAACTCATTGTTGTTGAACTAAAGGCCATACTTTCGTTTTGAAGGCTATTCAGCAATTTCAGCTTCATTTTGTATTTTGTTACTTTGCTAATGTGGACTTTCAGGCCATCTGACCCAGGGGGTGAGGTGGTGTTGTCTACAGTAGCGCTACACTGACTAACAACTTCTCAGAGCCTACGCTGCAGTCAGCAGTTATAGCTGCGCTTTGTGACGACCAATGCCTGCAAAACTGTGACAGCGCAATCGTGTGGGCTGTGGTAAAAGACAATATTTGCTCTGTGTGTGTGTGTGTGTGCTGCAGTGCGTTGCAGTGAGTTCAGAGTGGTGGTGAGGAGGACAGAGGTGTCTGAACGCTGCAGACTGAAGGGTCCCTATTTGTTACGCACCGAATTAGACAGCCTGCAACTCAGAGACCTGAAAACAGGATACACCCTGTTCACCTGGCCTTACCGCTTTCTGCGCCGCTTTGGACGGGACAAGGTAACACACACACACACTCCTCCTGCACAACATGACAACATATCCTCAAATCACCCCTCTCTCTAACTTCTCCGTCTCTCTCTGCCCCCCCCCCCCCCCCCCAACATCCCTCCATCTCTCTCTCTGCCCCCCCAACATCCCTCCATCTCTCTCTCTGCCCCCCCCAACATCCCTCCATCTCTCTCTCTGCCCCCCCCCAACATCCCTCCATCTCTCTCTCTCTGCCCCCCCAACATCCCTCCATCTCTCTCTCTGCCCCCCCCAACATCCCTCCATCTCTCTCTCTCTGCCCCCCCAACATCCCTCCATCTCTCTCTCTGCCCCCCCCCCCCCCAACATCCCTCCATCTCTCTCTCTCTGCCCCCCCCAACATCCCTCCAACTCACTCTCTCGGCCCCCCCCCCCAACATCCCTCCATCTCTCTCTCTGCCCCCCCCCCCCCCCCCAACATCCCTCCATCTCTCTCTCTGCCCCCCCCAACATCCCTCCATCTCTCTCTCTAGGTGACCTTCTCCTTTGAGGCTGGCCGGCGTTGTGAATCAGGGGAAGGCAGTCTGGAGTTTGACACCAAGCAGGGTCAAGCTTTGTTCCAGGCTGTGGAGAGCGCCATCAACCTGCAGAGAGGAACGCCTGCCCAGACACACACTCCTGGGGACCAGGAGGACACACACTCCCCCCTCCACCAGGTACACACACTCCCCTACTGGGGACCAGGAGGACACACACACACACACCTCCACCAGGTACACACACCCCCCTACTGGGGACCTGGAGGACACACACACACCCCTCCACCAGGTACACATACCCCTCCACTAAGTACACACCCCTCTACTGAGGACCAGGAGGACACACACACCCCCCTCCACCAGGTACACACCCCCCCCACCAGGTACACACACACCCCTACTGGGGACCAGGAGGACACACACACACCCCTCCACCAGGTACATACCCCCCCCCCCCCCCCCACCACCAGGTACAGACCTCCCTCCACCAGGTACACACCCCCCCACCAGGTACAGCCCCCCCTCCACCAGGTACACACACCCCCCTCCACCAGGTACACCCCCCCCCCCCCCCACCAGGTACAGACCCCCTCCACCAGGTACACCCCCCCCCCCACCACCAGGTACAGACCCCCCTCCACCAGGTACACACACCCCCCTCCACCAGGTACACACCCCCCCCACCAGGTACAGACCCCCTCCACCAGGTACACACACCCCCCCACCAGGTACAGACCCCCTCCACCAGGTACACACACCCCCCTCAACCAGGTAGAGACACCCCCCTCAACCAGATACACACACCCCCCACAACCACTTCAATGTAGATCTTTGAGCCAGAAAAGCTAGTGTTGAAAACATATTGCAGGTCCAGTATACTGTGTGAAATATCAGGAGAGACATCCACTCATAGTTCCTTCATAACTTTGTCCTCAAACCCAGCCTCCATCCCAGCCTGGTCTCCAGCGCCACACCAAGGCCCAGAGCCAGGATGGGTTTTACAGCGTGGTGTGTCTCCAGAACTCGCAGCAAAACCCACCCAGAGAGGGAGATGGTCCCGCCTCTCCGCAGAACGCCAAACAGCGCCCCCCACAGGTGGTAGGTAGTGCTGCAGAGAGAGCTATCCTCCATGACGCACGGTGATCATGGAGTTTAAAGGGATGGTTCACTATTTAGAATGGTCTTAGATCCATGTCTCCTGGAATTGGCTCGACTTATCCAGATAGTTTTCTCAAGCTTTTGAGTAGTTGAGTTTTCCTGTTTAGCTTCAATGCTAACTGTTTGACTGGGAACCTATGGTAATTTGTAGCTCCGCACAGGTTACTATTCATTTAATCCCCTCCTCTCTCCAGTCCCATCTGGAGCCTCCCATTGAGAAGCGCCTGACAGGGGCGAAGAGCTTGACCCTTGACCCCTGGGGAGCTCCTCCCCCTAGGAAACACCAGGTGAAGCCCATCTCCAGCTGTCCCCTGCTGCTGTCTGAGGGAGAGCCCTACTCCCAGATCAGCCCCAGCCCGGACAAGGCCCCGCCCCCGGACCTAGAGTACTCCCTCCCCTTCGACACCCTCACCAAGACCTTGAAGGTCGACACCGTGACCTCCTCGCTGGGGGCGGAGCCAGGCGGGGAGGCGCGGCGGCTAATGGAAGCTCTCGATCCACTCTACGACAGCATTGATGAATCAGCAATCAGAGCCGCCATCCTGGCCCAGGCCAAGGGCCCCAAGAAGACCAATCAGAGAGCAGAACACATCTATGACGAGCCTGAGGGCTGCGCTGTGATTGGACAGACACCAGGATGTCCCACTTCCTTATACGACAACCCGGAGGAGGTGAGAGGTCAAGCGTGGAGGATTATGGGTAGTGCAGTGGAGCCTAAAGGTCATGAGTACCCCTACAACCCCCAGGTGGATGACTATGCTGTTCCCAAGGTGCGTAGGAGGGCGTTTCCCTCCGACATGGAGGAGGAGTCACCCTATGATAACGTCATGGTAACCACTAGGGACCACCAGGACTGATCTGGGGTCAGCTTTTAAGATTAATTTCATTTATTTACACAACCATCTATAAGGCTAGCTGTTATAACCTCTACAGTATAACTGTCACGGCCTGTACTGTTTTGATTGTTAATGTTGTTTCTTAGTCTGGACTCCAAGTTGGCTTAGTTGGTCACATTATTAGTTAATTAGTCACATTATTAGTTAATTAGTCACATTATTAGTTCATTGTTTCTTGTTTAGGTTTCACTGTTCATTGGTTCTTGTTCTGTTCCCTTTTTGTATTTAAGCCCTGCTTTGGTTTGGTTTGGTATGTTCCATGGTTGTCATGGTTTTAGTTTGGTTTGGTACGTTCCATGGTTGTCATGGTTTGCAGTCACTTTGAATAAAACAAGTTTGGTTATCCACCTTCCCCGGCTTGTATACACATTTTTGGATTATTTCGGCAACCTCACCTGCACTTGGGTCTAACTCCACACAGAACCCTGACAATAACAACCCTCTGTAAGGCTAGCTGTTATGAAACGTATGAGTATTGTGCTCTTGCTATGGGTCACAATGGCCAGCAGAGGGCAGTAGTAGACTGCATCTCAATGGGAGAGTTGCGTGTGGACCAAGTCAATGCACCCTTTGTCATGTGCTGTGTTTTAACCACAGAACATCCCTCCTGTTACACAATGAAAGCCTTTCATTTTTAATAAAGTCATGTTTCATTGGCAGTACAATCAGAAGTATTTATTCTGTGATGGCATCCATGGGATCTGTGTGTCTGAGTGTGTGTGTGTCTGAGTGTATATGTGTGTGAGTGTGTGTGTGTGTCTGAGTGTATGTGTGTCTGAGTGTGTGTGTGTCTGAGTGTGTGTGTGTGTGTCTGAGTATATGTGTGTCTGAGTGTATGTGTGTCTGAGTGCAAGTATGTGTGTCTCAATGAGTGTGTGCGTGAGAGTGTGTGTGTGTCTGAGTGTGTGTGTGTGTGTGTGTCTGAGTGTAGGTGTGTCTGAGTGTGTCTGAGACTCAAAGACACACACACACACACACACACTAACAGACACGCAGAGAGACAGAGACACACACAAACACACACTCAGACACACAGAAAGACAGAGACACATTGTCCAACTGTATATTATGGTTTCCAGCTCTCTGAGCCTCTCAGAATGGGAGGAACTTTAAACTCCAGCACACACACACACACACACACACACACACACACACACACAGTTAGTCCACCCCCTCAGACACTAATGTCTTTTCAATGTGCAGGATATTAGGGCTGTTTCAGGGTAACCACACACCTCAGTATCAGTGTTGCGTGGAAAACTGAATCCACAAACTGCCGTCTAGTCTGGAATTCCACTCTGAACTGAGGCCCTGCTAGACACAGGAAAGACAACAGAGAGAGAGAGGAAGAGAGGAGGGAGGGCAAGAGGCCCAGCTAGACAGAGGGAGAGAAAAGGGGGATGAATGAGAGAGAGGAGGGATGGAGGAGAGAAAAGAGAGAGAGAGAGAGAAAGAGAGATAGAGAGAGAAAGAGAGAGAGAGAGAGAGAGAGAGAGAGAGAGAGAGAGAGAGAGAGAGGACGAATAGACTGATAGAAAATAATGAAAGAAGATGGATGTTAGATTTACACCACTGGATGGTAAGTATACTGACAGTAACATATGGTAACACGCACGCACGCACACACACACACACACACACACACACACACACACACACACACACACAGACACACACACACTCTCACGCACACACTCAGAGAGACTATGTGGATGCCTGCAGGCCCATCAAATTCATACACACACTTTTCTGAAGCTTTTATTCAGCGTTTCCACTGTGCGTTCTTGTTTTCCCAACATGTTGAAACACTCAGGGTTCCCGGTGGCCATACAGAGAAACCCTGTGAGAAGGGAAAACATTATATTCTAAAGTATATGGAAATATCCCCTATGTAATATCCTCTGATGTAGATGATGCTACCCTTAACATTCAGTGATATGGTCTTGATGAATAATAAGTTCACAATCTGTACATACCACCTGATAGAAAAACATGATACAATGTAACAGACTATACAGTGGGAATTTTTGAATATAAACTGTCTCTGACAATGACTTCCCCAGAGCAGCGTCCGGACGTATCACCTAGTGGTTCTGACCTTTCACCTAATGATCACTAGTGAGTGAGAGAGAGAAAGAGAGAGAGAGAGAGAGAGAGAGAGAGAGAGAGAGAGAGAGAGAGAGAGAGAGAGAGAGAGAGAGAGAGAGAGAGAGAGAAAGAGACATTCCACAGAGCTTCAACAAATATGTTGTAATGAGAAAGACAGACAGACCTGAGGGTTAAGCTAAGCCCTCTGACAAACACACACAGATATATGTATATATATATATATATATATATATATATATATATAGAGAGAGAGAGAGAGAGAGAGAGAGAGAGAGACAGATAGAGACAGAGAGAGAGAGAGAGAGAGCGAGAGAGAGCGAGAGAGAGAGAGAGAGGGGGGGGGTGGACGATAGAGATAGTGATTTGTACTGAGATCTGATCTGAGATCTGTACTGAGATCTGATCTGAGAGCTGACCTGAGATCTGATCTGAGATCTGTGTTAGGAGCCAGTGGAAGCCATGTGTTTCATTTCAGAATAAAATAACAGAACTCTTCCTGAAA
>CM030185.1:18444863-18452363 GCA_017639675.1 Aplochiton taeniatus | reverse complement strand
CACACACACACACAAACACACACAGACGCAAACAAAAATACACACACACACGCACATACGCACACACAGACAGACGTAGTAAGTTTCCTGTGGATACATGGAGTGGCTCTGAGCTATAACTATGTGTTAAACAGTGCCATCTAGTGGTCATCATGTATAAGGATTTAGAACAGAGTGTGTTAACAACTTACTAATATTCATAGCACTATGATATAAGGATTTAGAACAGAGTGTGTTAATTACTTACTAATATTCATAACACAGCAAAAACAGCGCCATGACCAGCAGGGCGCAGTGCACAGCCACCACCAGCAGAGGCCGCTGCGAGCACGTGGAGTGAGGCCAAAGAGGATAAAGAGTGGTGTGAAGGCAGCGTTTCTTCCACCACTCAGGGAGGGGGGGGGGGGGGGGGGGGGTCATCAGCTTTGGATCATCTCCTCTTCTCTCTCCACCATTCCTTTGGATGTAAAAGAAACTGAAATACAAGTTTGCAGCTGGTTTTCTATTAGGGGTTGAAATGCCTTTCTACAGGCAGCTTAGCTTTTACCAGTAGGGTAAAAATCAAGCTGTTGCTAGAGTAACCAATGGAGTCCTTCAGTGGTACCGTGACAACGAGGAGAGGGGAGAAAGACTGGGAAACCCTTCTTCTCCAGGGGGAGGGAGGGAGAGTAGTTGCCCTTCTTCCCCAGGGGGAGGGAGGGAGAGTAGTTACCCTTCTTCTTCAGGGGGAGGGAGGGAGAGTAGTTACCCTTCTTCTTCAGGGGGAGGGAGGGAGAGTAGTTACCCTTCTTCTCCAGGGGGAGGGAGGGAGAGTAGTTACCCTTCTTCTTCAGGGGGAGGGAGGGAGAGTAATTACCCTTCTTCAGGGGGAGGGAGGGAGAGTAGTTAACCTTCTTCTCCAGGGAAAGGGAGGGAGAGTAGTTCTGCTGGTTAAGCATAGCACCTTTATAATAGAACAGATCTAGATCAATCAGCTTTTGTTGACCTCCAGGATAATCAATAACACACCAGAATACACAACATCTACTTCTCAAGTTCTATAGACATTTTATTATTAGCACAATAATAGAATACAACATCTTTTATATAAACAGTTATCATAATAATTTATATATTCACGTTAACAGGAATGATTTTAAAACCATGGTAAGTAGTAATTGGTTAGTCGTTTTATCATACATATTTTTTAAGGAATTTACATAATTGATATGGTATCAAAAACTGCTTGCTTTTACGCATGGCCAGTGGTTAGCTACTAGTAGTCTGCTGTCACAGTTTAAAACAGGTCTGCTTCTAGAACAGTTTCACATTCTGCTGGCATCTTGTCTTAGAAGAGATTCACATTATGCTGTGGTCTGCTTTTATGAATAAATGATCTTTGTGTTGTGTGTTCTTTGAGCAGCCAGTGCTAACACATTAAAACAATCTGCCACATCCTGCACAGACTAAGATGGCTGACCAGTGACAGGGCCTCTCGTTGGATGTTATCCTAAAAATGATCAAACAAGAAAAGCTGATTGTGGATCAGTAACACAGTTTTGAGCGGCTGGGTGAACACAGTCTCAGCCAGACACAGAGGGACTGTGGCATAGCTTTTAATACTGGCATGAGTCCAAGACCACACAACAAGACCTTTGACCTTTGCACTTATTCACAAGCTAACAGCCCAGCGTGCCCACAGCCCAAACACAACCAGCCATGCACTGGGATGTACAGCACACCTACATGAGCTGAACTATGCTTAAACTATACAGCAATTTGATTATTTTAGATCAAGATATGAGGTCTTTATATGTGTAGATAAAATACACTATACAATATAGCATTCACTGTGTTTAAACCACGGGCACAACTCACAGGACGGTTGTGTGAGAGCTACATAATATATGTTCTTTCTATGTTTCGATATCCATCACAAACAAGGAATACTTCAAAAATATCATACAAGTAAGGAAAAATATTGTAAATATAAAAAAAATTGTGGCTAAATGAAATCTTCCTCTGCAACCATAGCAATTTAAACGCAGTAATATTGCACAAGTATGGTCCTGGTCTTCCTGTCTGTATTTGCCTAGTGTACACTGCCCATTCTGGGACACC
The DNA here is from genome assembly GCA_017639675.1 of Aplochiton taeniatus. NCBI lineage: Eukaryota > Metazoa > Chordata > Actinopteri > Galaxiiformes > Galaxiidae > Aplochiton > Aplochiton taeniatus. Next base: position 18,450,263 of record CM030185.1, on the reverse strand, counting down.
AATTGGTAGTTTAAGACAAAGGGCGGGACAGCGTTTGACCTATGAGAGGCACCTCTTTATACCAGGCTACCAATCAGGGCCTATGACATCATGGTTATAGGAATTTCAGCACTTTTGACACATTTCATTAAGACAGATTAAATACTTGCAGATTAGTTTCTGCTTAATCCTAATGTGGCGGACTCAATCTGGACAGCGTAAGGTTCGTAAAAGGGAAACAGTCGGATTTGTATTTAAAACATTACAGAATACAGTGATTCAAATTTATACTAATAATACTTAAAACTGTACAAACTAGGGACTTTAACCTCACATCTGCAACATCTTAGCAACAAACAGCAGCAGATGAATAGTCCAGAAGTGATGTGGGGTATCTTAGCAACAAGCAGCAGCAGATGATTAGTCCAGGGGTGATGTGGGGTATCTTAGCAACAAACAGCAGCAAATGATTATTCCAAAGGTGATGTGGGGTATCTTAGCAACAAACAGCAGCTGATGATGAGTCCAGAAGTGATGTGGGGTATCTTAGCAACAAACAGCAGTAGATGATTAATCCAAAGGTGATGTGGGGTATCTTAGCAACAAACAGCAGCTGATTGGGTCCAGGTGCAATGCAGCAGGACACACCCAGGAGGGGACTGAAGCTTTCTGGGTAGCAGCTGAGAGGGTAGGCAGTGATTGGCTGCTATGCTCCATTAGTTTCTAGGGACTTTCTCTGACTGGACCGTTGGCAAAACTAAAGACAACATCTCTTAAACGGTTGGAAGTGCGTTTGAGGAGTCTCTACAGTGTAAAACTTAATAATATGCTTAATAAGCTGTTCCATATTATCTCAGATACTAGAAATAACAATAATAAGGACAACAATCTCTTGGGGCATGCTGCTTTCTTTTCGTATGGCTTCACCCCATTCCCTGGACTCCAAGACAATCTCAGTGTTTATCTGGAAACAACATTCCACTACGTTCCCATTATTCACAGAAGAACACTCTTAAAACAACTGAGGGGTTGTCTCATAAGACAGACAAAAAGATCAATAACTCATTAGGAACACATGGCCTCAAATGATTAGCTAAGTGTGGAGTCTTCAAACGGCTAGCTAAGTGTTAAGTTTTCAAATGATTAGCTAAGTGTTAATTTTTCAAATGATTAGCTAAGTGTACAGTCTTCAAACAATTAGCTAAGTGTGGAGTCCTAAATTGATTAGCTAAGTGTTCAGTCCTCAAATGATTAGCTAAGTGTAGAGTCTTTAAACAATTAGCTAAATGTAGTCTTTAAACAATTAGCTAAATGTAGTCTTTAAACTAGCTGAGTGTAGTCTTTAATTGATTAGTTAAGTGTAGTCTTTAAACGATTAGCTAAGTGTAGAGTATTTAATCGATTAGCTAAGTGTAGAATCTTTAAACGATTAGCTAAGTGTAGAGTATTTCATCGATTAGCTAAGTGTAGAATCTTTAAACGATTAGCTAAGTGTAGAGTATTTCATCGATGAATTAAGTGTAGAGTCTTTAAATGATTAGCTAAGTGGCTAACCTCAACAGGCCCTGTTGCTCTGCAGAGAGGAGACTGTGTAAAGGTAAAAGAAAGAGAGAACAGTCCACATGCATTTAGGTAACGAGCTGCATGCTGCTTTGTCACTGTAAACGCCCATTATAACGGACTGCGGCTAAAAGACAAACTAGTGGTTAACTAAAAACAGACTACAGGTTACTAGTTACAGTAACTAGTGAACTAAAAACAGACTACAGGTTACTAGTTACAGTAACTAGTGAACTAAAAACAGACTACAGGTTACTAGTTACAGTAACTAGTGGTTAACTAAAAACAGACTACAGGTTACTAGTTACAGTAACTAGTGGTTAACTAAAAACAGACTACAGGTTACTAGTTACAGTAACTAGTGGTTAACTATAGCCAGACTACAGGTTACTAGTTACAGTAACTAGTAGTTAACTAAAAACAGACTACAGGTTACTAGTTACAGTAACTAGTGGTTAACTAAAAACAGACTACAGGTTACTAGTTACAGTAACTAGTGGTTAACTAAAAACAGACTACAGGTTACTAGTTACAGTAACTAGTGGTTAACTATAGCCAGACTACAGGTTACTAGTTACAGTAACTAGTGGTTAACTATAGCCAGACTACAGGTTACTAGTTACAGTAACTAGTGAACTAAAAACAGACTACAGGTTACTAGTTACAGTAACTAGTGAACTAAAAACAGACTACAGGTTACTAGTTACAGTAACTAGTGGTTAACTAAAAACAGACTACAGGTTACTAGTTACAGTAACTAGTGGTTAACTAAAAACAGACTACAAGTTACTAGTTACAGTAACTAGTGGTTAACTAAATACAGACTACAGGTTACTAGTTACAGTAACTAGTGGTTAACTATAGCCAGACTACAGGTTACTAGTTACAGTAACTGGTGGTTAACTAAAAACAGACTACAGGTTACTAGTTACAGTAACTGGTGGTTAACTAAAAACAGACTACAGGTTACTAGTTACAGTAACTAGTGGTTAACTAAAAACAGACTACAGGTTACTAATTACAGTAACTAGTGGTTAACTATAGCCAGACTACAGGTTACTAGTTACAGTAACTGGTGGTTAACTAAAAACAGACTACAGGTTACTAGTTACAGTAACTGGTGGTTAACTAAAAACAGACTACAGGTTACTAGTTACAGTAACTAGTGGTTAACTATAGCCAGACTACAGGTTAGTAGTTACAGTAGCTGGAGGTTAACTAAAAACAGACTACAGGTTACTAGTTACAGTAGCTGGTGGTTAACTATAGCCAGACTACAGGTTACTAGTTACAGAAGCTGGTGGTTAACTATAGCCAGACTACAGGTTACTAGTTATAGTAGCTGGTGGTTAACTATAGCCAGACTACAAATTACTAGTAACAAGTGGTTAACTATAGCTAGTCTATAGATTACTAGTAACAAGTGGTTAACTATAGCTAGTCTACAGATTACTAGTTATAGTAGCTAGTGGTTAACTATAGCCAGACTATATATTACTATTACAGTAACTAGTGGTTAACTATAGCAAGACTACAAATGACTAGTAACAAGTGGTTAACTATAGCTAGTCTACAGTCTACTAGTTATAGTAGTTAGTGGTTAACCAAGCCAGAGTACACGTTACTAGTTATAGTAACAAGTGGTTAACTATAGCCAGACTACATATTACTAGTTACAGTAGCTAGTAGTTAACTAGTTAACTAAAACACAGTGCCCGACAGAGTACTCAGTTAAAGAGGCGTGGAGGTAGTTGTACTCCACAGACATCACAGCGCTAAACGCTGGAAAAGACGGTTTGGCAAAAAAAGAGGGATCAAAGTGATGAGCTGTGTTTGTGTTGGCAGTGGGATTTAGAGAGGACTGGGCTAGAGAGGTGACAGGTGGTGACTGTGTGTGTGTGTGTGCGTGTGTGTGTGTGTGTGTCTGTGTGTGTGCGTGTGTGTGTGTGTGTGTGCGTGTGCGTGTGTTGTGTAGTTGCACGTCCGATTGGCTCAGATGGTGTGGCACAATCCTCTCTCTCTCTCATTTTCTCCTCAGCCCAGTGTCTCTCTCTCTCTCTCTCTCTCTCTCTCTCTCAGACCACAGTGCTGACAGAGGGATCAGATAGGTTGAGCTGTCCTGTGATGTCAGTGGGGTACGGCTACAAGAGAGGGACAAAAAGACAAAAGAGCACAAAGAAAAACAATGTCAACACATCTGTGACATTGGCACACCTTCGTCAGCGTCAGCCCCCCCCCCCCCCCCCCCCTCCAAAATAATCGATGTTACTCCCATAGCTTTGGACTCAGCGAAAGACACAGAGACAGAGGCACACACAGAAAGAGAGAAGGAGAGGTTGAATAAGCACAGAAGGTAACCACATACAAACCATGTACTGTCAATCTAGACCACGAGAGAGACAGGACTAAAGAGGACCACAGAAATAGATCGACTAGATTTGATTGCTTGGAAAAACCTGGAGAGGGAATTGTTAGGACGTCGCTGCTTAGTTTGATATTTTGGATGCATGGCTGGCACTGTACTTGTTCATTAGGAGTGTTGTGTGTTTTATAATCACTTGTTTGTTCTGTGATTTTGCTTATCTTGGCCAGGACTCCCTTGCAAAAGAGATTTTTCATCTCAATGGGACCTTCCTGGTAAATAAAAGTTAAATAAAAAATGAATCTATATAGAAACCATCTATGGTCATTGTAATACACACGCACTGTTCTATTGTATACATATCCAGATCTATGGTGGTCTAAAGATTGATATAGTAAGGGTTCGAAGGCTTCATCTCATGGCTGTGGGTTTGAATAAGGAGCCTCGGCAACGAGTTACCATGGAAACTGCACCAATAACTCAGACGGGGATGTTTTTGTTGTTTCGGCTCCGAGCACTCGGGGAAACACAATCAATTTACATATTGAACTGTAAAAAAAACGATTAAACATAACATTTAGACTTTTTATATTTTGACAGCCAACAGGACAAATAAGATTTCTATATTTTATATCTGGGCAAAAAATACATGTGTGTGTGTATGTGTGTGTTTGTGTGTGTGTGTGTGTGTAGAATATTCCATATAAATAAAACACAGATATTAAGAAAGTCACAATGGTCACAAAGAAAATGGGTCAATTTTTAAAACTAATAGAGCAAATAAATAGTGATATAGTATTATATACTATAATAGTGATATAGTACCATATACTATAATAATGATATAGTACTATATACGATAATAGTGATATAGTACTATAATAATGATATAGTACTATATACAATAATAGTGATATAGTAATTGACCTTCCTATCTAAAGCATCCTGACATGGAACGCTCCTGGCAGTGAAACTAGAGGGCAGGAACAGAAACCTTTAGTGTGGCCAGCTATCGCTGTACTGGTCCCTGAGCATGGTGTACTGGTCCCTGAGCATGGTGTACTGGTCACTGAGCATGGTGTACTGGTCCCTGAGCATGGTGTACTGGTCACTGAGCATGGTGTACTGGTCACTGAGCATGGTGTACTGGTCCCTGAGCATGGTGTACTGGTCACTGAGCATGGTGTACTGGTCCCTGAGCATGGTGTACTGGTCCCTGAGCATGGTGTACTGGTCCCTGAGCATGGCGTACTGGTCCCTGAGCATGGTGTACTGGTCACTGAGCATGGTGTACTGGTCCCTGAGCATGGTGTACTGGTCACTGAGCATGGTGTACTGGTCCCTGAGCATGGTGTACTGGTCCCTGAGCATGGTGTACTGGTCCCTGAGCATGGCGTACTGGTCACTGAGCATGGTGTACTGGTCACTGAGCATGGTGTACTGGTCACTGAGCATGGGGAGGGCTCCCTGTAGGACCAACCCCCCCCCCCCCAAAAAAA
>CM030185.1:18422363-18437363 GCA_017639675.1 Aplochiton taeniatus | reverse complement strand
TGTGTGTGTGTGTGTGTAGGTGTGTTGTGGTTACCGGCCATGTTCTCGAAGGTCAGTGTTGCAGGGGCGTTGCTGCGGGAGTCACACTCCTGATAACGGACCCAGGTCTTATCCAGGTCCTCCATGAAGCCGTTCTCATGGGAACTACAGGGGGAAAAGGTCACATAGGAGTACAACAGGCTAGCGATGCCACTCTGCAGCCGTAAGCCGATAGGCTAATCAGGCAGGCTGGTTAACCCTGATTGGTTCAGAAGGTACCAATATGCTAATCAGGCAGGCTGGTTAACCCTGATTGGTTCAGAAGGAACCAATATGCTAATCAGGTATGCTGGTTATCCCTGATTGGTTCAGAAGGTACCAATATGCTAATCAGGCAGGCTGGTTAACCCTGATTGGTTCAGAAGGTACCAATATGCTAATCAGGCAGGCTGGTTAACCCTGATTGGTTCAGAAGGTACCAATATGCTAATCAGGCAGGCTGGTTAACCCTGATTGGTTCAGAAGGTACCAATATGCTAATCAGGCAGGCTGGTTAACCCTGATTGGTTCAGAAGGTACCAATATGCTAATCAGGTATGCTGGTTATCCCTGATTGGTTCAGAAGGTACCAATATGCTAATCAGGCATGCTGATTAACCCTGATTGGTTCAGAAGGTACCAATCGACGGCTTCCCTGTCCCCTTTTCTTCCCAAGTGAAAAGCCTCGGTGTCTTTCTGGACGGCTCCCTCTCATTCGCACCACACATTAAAAACATCACCCGGACTGCCTTCTTCCATCTTAGGAACATTTCTAAACTCCGCCCATCTTTGTCCCAATCCAGCACTGAAATCTTGGTTCACTCATTTGTCACATCCCGGATTGACTACTGCAACGCACTCCTAACTGGACTTCCCATCAAACTCCTCAACAGGCTCCAAATAATTCAGAACTCTGCTGCCCGGATCATCACCTGCACCAGCTCATCCGACCACATCCCCCCCATTCTCATTCAACTTCACTGGCTTCCTGTGCGCTACCGGATTGATTTTAAAAACCTTCTGCTCACCTACAAAGCTCTCCACAATCTAGCCCCCTTCTACATCACTGACCTCCTTCAGGACTACACCCCCTCCCGCACCCTCCGCTCTTCCTCTGTTAGACTTCTCACCACGCCCAGCTCACACCTCAGCACCATGGGTGCTCGAGCGTTCAGCTGCTCGGCTCCGAGACTTTGGAACTCCCTACCATTATACATCCGTCTATCTGATTCCATAACGTTATTCAAAACCCACCTGTTCAATCTAGCATATTCCCTCTAAATGTACACGTGTCTATGTGATTCCATAACGTTATTCAAAACCCACCTGTTCAATCTAGCGTATTCCCTCTAAATGTACACTATTGTGTCTACGTCCGTTACTATCACAACTGTCTGTCTTGTTTGTTTGTTTTTAACCTTGTCATCAAGTGAAGTCCATTCTTTTAATTTGACTGCATTGTTTTACCATTCTCTTTAGCGTTTTTTAACTTGCCGTTTAATGTTGTTTTATGCCCTGTAAGGTGTCCTTGGGTGTCATGAAAGGGGCCCAAAATAAAAGGTATTATTATTATTATTATTATTAATATGCTAATCTAAACAGCAGGTATGAATGGCAGAGGCGTGTTTAGGGCCTAGCTATTGAGCTATAGCCACGGGTATTATTTCACTGGCAAAAAAACGATACTTATACATATTATGAATATTAATTATGTGTGTGTGTGTAAAGAGAGACAGGGAGTAAGGAAAGGCAAGACAGCATCAATTTGAGAAATAGTAAATAAAGGTTCATCATCATCATCATCATCATCTTCGTCCGCTTATCCGATCGGGTCGAGGAGGTAGTAGTTCCAGCAGAGAGCCCCAATCCTTCCCTTTCCCGGGCCACATCGGATGACTGAACTTCTCACCCTATCCCTAAGGGAGAAGCCAGCCACCCGCCGGAGGAAACTCATTTCGGCCGCTTGTATCCGTGATCTCGTTCTTTCGGTCATGACCCATCCTTCGTGACCATAGGTGAGAGTAGGAACAAAGATAGACCGGAAGATTGAGAGCTTTGCCTTTTGGCTCAACTCTCTCTTCGTTACAACGGTGCGATACAGCGACTGCAATACCGCTCCCGCTGCTCCGATTCTCCGGCCCAACTCACGTTCCATTTTCCCGTCACTCGAGAACAAAACCCCAAGATACTTAAACTCCTTCACTTGGGGTAAGGACTCATTCCCTACCTGGAGTAAACACTCCATCGGTTTCCTGCTGAGAACCATGGCCTCAGACTTGGAGGTGCTGATCTTCATCCCAGCCACTTCACACTCGGCTGCAAACCGATCCAATGAGTGCTGAAGGTCGCAGGCTGATGGCGCCATCAGTACCACATCATCCGCAAAAAACAGTGACGTGATCCCAAGCTCACCAAGCTGCAGCCCTCCTCCCCCGCGGCTGCGCCTTGAAATACTGTCCATGAATGTCACAAACAGAATCGGTGACAAAGCGCAGCCCTGTAGGAGACCAACCCTCACCGGAAACGAGTTTGACTTACTGCCGAGAACCCGGACACAGCTTTCGCTTTGGGAGTACAGAGATTGGATGGCCCTAAGTAGTGACCCCCTCACCCCATACTCCCGCAGCACCTCCCACAATAGCTCCCTGGGGACCCGGTCATACGCCTTCTATAAATCTACAAAACACATGTAGATCGGATAGTCATACTCCCAGGCCCCCTCCAGGATCCTTGAGAGAGTAAAAAGTTGGTCCGTTGTTCCACGCCCTGGTCGGAAACCGCATTGTTCCTCTTCAATCCGAGGTTCGACTATCGGCCGGACCCTCCTTTCCAACACCCTAGAGTAAACTTTCCCGGGGAGGCTGAGTAATGTGATGCCCCTATAATTGGCACACACTCTCCGGTCCCCCTTTTTGAAGAGGGGAACCATCACCCCGGTCTGCCACTCCTTAGGTGCTGTTCCTGACCTCCACGCAATGTTGATGAGACGTGTCATCCATGACAGTCCCTCAACACCCAGAGCCTTCAGCATTTCAGGGCGGATCTCATCAACCCCTGGCGCTTTGCCACTGTGGAGTTGTTTGACTACCTCAGTGACCTCCACCAGGGAAATTGGCGTTGATCCCCCATCATCCTCTAGCTCCGCCTCAACCATAGAGGGGGGATTTGTCGGGTTTAGGAGTTCCTCAAAGTGCTCCTTCCACCGTCCCATCACCTGATCAGTTGAAGTCAACAGCGTCCCATCCTTGCTGTATACAGCTTGAATGCTTCCCTGCTTTCCCCTCCTGAGGTGCCGGATGGTTTTCCAGAACAACTTTGGTGCCAGCCTAAAGTCCTTCTCCATGGCTTCTCCGAACTCCTCCCACACCCGCTGCTTCAGAACTCCATCCAGGGTCTCCAAGAAGGCCGAATACTCCACACTACTGTTTGGCGCATAAGCGCAGACAACAGTCAGAGTTTTCCCCCCCGCGACCCGCAGGCGTAGGGAGACGACCCTCTCATCCACCGGGATAAACTCCAACATAGAGGCACTCAGCCGGGGACTTATAAGTATCCCCACTCCCGCCTTGCGCCTCGCACCTTGGGCCACTCCGGAGAAGAATAGAGTCAAACCGCTGTCCAGGATTGAGGTACCAGAGCCGAGGCTGTGCGCAGAGGTAAGCCCCACCAGATCCAACTGGTAGCGCTCCACCTCCCGCACAAGCTCCGGCTCTTTCCCTCCCAGAGAGGTGACGTTCCACGTCCTCAAAGCCAGCCTCTGCCACCCAGGTCTGGTCCGTCGAGACCCTCTACCTTCACTACCACCTTTCTGGCAGCGCACCCGTGGCAAGCCCGGCCACCAGGCGCTCGCTGACGGGTCCTCCTTCTGGGCCTGGCTCCAGGAGGGGACCCCGGGCTTCCTCCGGGCCGGGTATCTACTCTTCTTCCTCGCTTGTCCAAATAAAGGTTGGGCCCCATGATGTAAATATTATGAATCTTCTGATATTTAGTGTGAAAATATCTAGTGGAAATTCTGCCAAATCACAGAGATTGGCAGAGTTTGGCTTAAACATACTGTCATCTCTAGCTAGCCAAGAGAAGAGTTCTTCTTCCTGGGTTAGGGAACACACGCACACGCACACGCACACGCACACACACACACAGACCTGAGAATGGCCAGGGAGACGTTCTGTTTCCAGGGGCTGTCCTTCCTCATGCCGATGCCGAAGCCCGACCTGAAGAACAGCTCCCCGGTGGTCACTAGGTCACACTTCTGGGACGCCTCGAACTCCAGCACCGCAGAGTCCCAGATGAACGCATGCAGCTTACTGCATCAACAGAACACCAAGGACATTCAAAAAAAGATCAGAGGAGCTAGCTGTACAGCCTAGCTCTGGTAATGTTAGCTACAGAGTGCTAGAAGGGGTTAGCTGTACAGCCTTACTCTGGTAATGTTAGCTACAGTGTGCTAGCGGTAGTTAGCTGTACAGCCTAGCTCTGGTAATGTAAGCTACAGTGTTCTAGCACCGGTTAGCTGTACAGCATAGCTCTGGTAATGTTAGCTACAGTGTGCTAGCACCGGTTAACTGTACAGCCTAGCTCTGGTAATGTAAGCTACAGTGGGCTAGTACCGGTTAGCTGTACAGCCTAGCTCTGGTAATGTTAGCTACAGTGTGCTAGCGGTAGTTAGCTGCCGTACTTGTCTCTGACAGCCTGAATGGCTTCGGCAGCACTCTCATAGTTGTGCTTCTCCATGTGACGGTACATGGTGCTAAGCTCCACCTGCCGCCGGAAGTAGATGTCCACGGAACTCTGCTTCACCGTGGCGTAGATAAACTTATCTGATGGGTTACGCAGCTGCAGGGGGAAAACATTAATACATCATTACATGGCATGGCACAGCCAAACACAACACCACATTACACATCATTACACAGCACAGCTAAACACTTCATTACACAGCACAGCTCAACACAACACATAATTACACAGCACAGCTAAACACAACACATCATTACACAGCAGAGCTCAACACAACAGATCATTACACAGCAGAGCTAAACACATCATTACACAGCAGAGCTCAACACAACACATCATTACACAGCACAGCTAAACACATCATTACACAGCACAGCTAAACACATCATTACACAGCACAGCTAAACATCAGTCAGTCTGGAGAACTTATGTGATGGGTCACGCAGCTACAAGAGGGGAAGGGGATCTGTATGTGTGTGTGCGTACGTGTGTGTGTGTGTGCGTACGTGTGTGTGTGTGTGTTCGTACGTGTGTGTGTGTGTGCGTACGTGTGTGTGTGTGTACGTGTGTGCATCCATGTGTGTGTGTGTGCGTACGTGTGTGTGTGTACGTGTGTTTGTGCGTACGTGTGTGTGCGTACGTGTGTGTGTGTGTGCGTACGTGTGTGTGTGTGTGCGTACGTGTGTGTGTGTGTGTGTGTGTGCGTACGTGTGTGTGTGTGTGTGTGCGTACGTACGTGTGTGTGTGTGTGTGTGCGTACGTGTGTGTGTGTGTGTGTGTGTGTGGTCTGACCCTGGGGTCGTTGATGCCGGTGATGCGCTCCTCAGGCCGGTCCAGCACTAGGAAGGCAGCCAGGTTGGCAGTGTACGATGCTACGATGATCATGGCAAACCCTGCCCACACCATGCCAAGGATCCTGGCTGAGAAACTCCGGGGTGCTCCTGCACACACACACACACACACACACACACACACATACACACACAGGTTTCCAGTCAAACTGTCAGCATCGTAGCCAGACAGTAAAACAATATGACTCTAACCCAAAAGGAGAGAGAGACAGGGACAAAATGTAAACCCTCCAAAACAGTGAACTGTCCCTTTAACTGGGCTTGGAGTACCGACCTTCCCCTATCCCAGAGTTCAGCAGTACCTTCCCCTATCCCAGAGTTCAGCAGTACCTTCCCCTATCCCAGAGTTCAGCAGTACCTTCCCCTATCCCAGAGTTCAGCAGTACCTTCCCCTATGCCAGAGTTCAGCAGTACCTTCCCCTATCCCAGAGTTCAGCAGTACCTTCCCCTATCCCAGAGTTCAGCAGTACCTTCCCCTAAGCCAGAGTTCAGCAGTACCTTCCCCTATCCCAGAGTTCAGCAGTACCTTCCCCTAAGCCAGAGTTCAGCAGTACCTTCCCCTATCCCAGAGTTCAGCAGTACCTTCCCCTATCCCAGAGTTCAGCAGTACCTTCCCCTATGCCAGAGTTCAGCAGTACCTTCCCCTATCCCAGAGTTCAGCAGTACTCCCCATGAGAACCACATGGCGGAGGATAAGGTGAGGGCGTCTTCCTCTTCCTCTTCGCTGTTCACTTTGAACCTTCCAAACGGGCTGCAGACAGAGAGAGAGGAGGAGGGGCAGGACAGCATGGTCAGGGTAAAGCTATGTATGGTAGAGTATAGCACAGTGTAGTGTTGTAGAGTATAGTATTGTAGAGTAAAGTATTGTAGAGTATAGTATTGTAGAGTGTAGTGCGGTTTACCTGAACCGGTCTAATAGGTAGAGCATCACCGCCACCACATGGACCGACAGGCCCACCAGCAGCCACAATGTGCTCTGGAACGGCTGCATGAATGAGTCCAGAGTGCTGCGGGGGATTTCCTGCACACCACACAGACAACACGGTCAACACTGTGAGAACTCACACAGTCAACACGGTCAACACAGTCAACAAAGTGAGAACTCAACACGGTCAACACAGTCAACACAGTCAACAATGACACAGTCAGCACAGTCAACAATGACACAGTCAACACAGTGAGAACTCAACACGGTCAACACAGTGAGAACAGTCAACACAGTGAGAACAGTCAACAATGACACAATCAGCACAGTCAGCACAGTCAACACTGTCAGCACAGTCAACACACCACACAGTCAACACTGTCAGCACAGTCAACACACCACACAGTCAACACTGTCAGCACAGTCAACACACCACACAGTCAACACTGTCAGCACAGTCAACACACCACACAGTCAACACTGTCAGCACAGTCAACACACCATACAGTCAACACTGTCAGCACAGTCAACACACCACACAGTCAACACTGTCAGCACAGTCAACACACCACACAGTCAACACTGTCAGCACAGTCAACACACCACATAGACAACACAGTCAACACAGTCAGCACAGTGAGAACTCGACACAGTCAACACAGTGAGTACAGTCAACAATGACACAGTCAGCACAGTCAATATGGTCGGCACAGTCAACACACCACACAAACAACACAGTCAACACAGTCAGCACATTGATAACTCAACAGTCATCACAGTCAACACACCACACAGACAACACAGACAACACAGTGAGAACAGTCAAAAATGACACAGTCAGCACAGTCAAAACATCAACACAGTCAAAACAGTCATTACAGTCAACACAGCACACAGTCAGCACACAGTCAAAACATCAACACAGTCAAAACAGTCATTACAGTCAACACAGCACACAGTCAACACAGTCAATACAGTCAATACAGTCAACACAGTCAATACAGTCAACACAGTCAACACAGTCAACACAGCACACAGTCAATACAGTCAATACAGTCATTACAGTCAATACAGTCAACACAGTCAATACAGTCAACACAGTCAACACAGTCAATACAGTCAATACAGTCAATACAGTCATTACAGTCGATACAGTCAACACAGTCAACACAGTCAACACAGTCAACACAGTCAACACAGTCAACACAGCACACAGTCAATACAGTCAACACAGTCAACACAGTCAACACAGTCAATACAGTCAATACAGTCATTACAGTCAATACAGTCAACACAGTCAACGCAGTCAATGCAGTCAACACAGTCAACACAGTCAACACAGTCAACACAGCACACAGTCAATACAGTCAACACAGTCAACACAGTCAACACAGTCAACACAGTCAATACAGTCATTACAGTCAACACAGTCAACACAGTCAACACAGTCAACACAGCACACAGTCAATACAGTCAACACAGTCAACACAGTCAACACAGTCAACACAGTCAATAGTCAACACAGTCAACACAGTCAACACAGTCAACACAGCCAACACAGTCAACACAGTCAATACAGTCAGCACAGTCAACACAGTCAACACAGCACACAGTCAACACAGTCAACACAGTCAATACAGTCAACACAGCACACAGTCAACACAGTCAATACAGTCAACACAGTCAACACAGTCAATACAGTCATTACAGTCAACACAGTCAATACAGTCAACACAGTCAACACAGTCAACACAGTCAATACAGTCAACACAGTCAATACAGTCAACACAGTCAACACAGTCAATGCAGTCAATACAGTCAACTTACAAAGTTGTCTTTTGATTGTCTAATAACTTCCACTTACTGTTAGTGCACACACAGTCTGTATTGTAGTAGTAATATTCAAGGCATGCTTGGCTGTGGGTGTGTGTGTTTGTGTGTGCCTGACTCCACTACTGCAGTGACTCAGTCTAAGGGTTAGACTCTAGGCAGCTCTGCTACATTGATCCAATGGATGAATCTCACAGGCTCCACTTGTACTAACACCTCAACAGCCGTCTGTCTGTCAGTCTGGCTAACTATCTGTCTGTCTGTCTATCTGTCTGTCTGTCTGTCTGTCTGTCTGTCTGTCTGTCTGTCTGTCTGTCTGTCTGTCTGTCTGTCTGTCTGTCTGCCTGTCTGTCTGTCTGTCTGTCTGTCTGTCTGTCTGTCTGCCTGGCTGGCAAACTGTCTGTCTGCTTGGCTGGCTAACTGTTTGGCTGTCTGTCTGTCTGTCTGTCTGGGCCACTGGCACTCTTTACAGAGGGAGGTTGTACATTTACAGCATGTTTAATTAATGTTTAATTAAGGTCTAATTAGGAGACGTAAAGGGACAAAGGGACAGAACCAAATTCCCAGCAGCCTGAGCCGACAGTGTGGTGATACACACACATACCAACATCAACAACACAGTGGTGATACACACACACACCTACACACACACATCTTGGATCAACAACACAGTGGTGATACACACACACACCTACACACACACATCTTGGATCAACAACACAGTGGTGATACACACACATCTTGGATCAACAACACAGTGGTGATACACACACACATCTTGGATCAACAACACAGTGGTGATACACACACATCTTGGATCAACAACACAGTGGTGATACACACACACATCTTGGATCAACAACACAGTGGTGATACACACACATCTTGGATCAACAACACAGTGGTGATACACACACACCTTGAATCAACAACACAGTGGTGATACACACACACACCTTGGATCAACAACACAGTGGTGATACACACACACACCTACACACACACACCTTGGATCAACAACACAGTGGTGATACACACACACCTTGGATCAACAACACAGTGGTGATACACACACACACCTTGGATCAAAAACACAGCAGGAAGCATCAGACTACACCCCCTTCCTAATAAGGACAGAGCAGGAAGCAGCAGACTCCACCCCCTTCCTAATAAGGACAGAGCAGGAAGCAGCAGACTCCACCCCCTTCCTAATAAGGACAGAGCGGGAAGCAGAAGACCCCAGCTTCAGTGAGAAGCCACCATACCTTTTTGACCAGGATGGTGAGACCCTGGTACTTGAAGGGCTTGGAGAACTCGATGTACTGGGCCCGTTCGTTGTTAATAGTCAGGGGGGCCACGATCATGTCCGCCAGGCCCCCCAGCAGCTCCCCCATCATACCATTCCATTCCTTCTTGTTACTGTTGTTCACCTGGAAAGAAGCAACGAAAGAAACATGAACAAACAAACAAACAATAAAGAATGAGAGGAAGTGTGTGTTTGAGTAAACAGGACAAGGTGGCTCTAGGGGGATTATATAACAGGAGGTGGTTCTAGGGGGATTATATAACAGGAGGAGGTGGTTCTAGGGGGATTATATAACAGGAGGTGGTTCTAGGGGTTTATATAACAGGAGGTGGTTCTAGGGGGATTATATAACAGGAGGAGGTGGTTCTAGGGGGATTATATAACAGGAGGAGGTGGTTCTAGGGGGATTAATTAACAGGAGGAGGTGGTTCTAGGGGTTTATATAACAGGAGGTGGTTCTAGGGGGATTATATAACATGAGGTGGTTCTAGGGGTATTATATAACAGGAGGAGGTGGTTCTAGGGGGATTATATAACAGGAGGAGGTGGTTCTAGGGGGATTATATAACAGGAGGAGGTGGTTCTAGGGGTTTATATAACAGGAGGTGGTTCTAGGGGGATTATATAACATGAGGTGGTTCTAGGGGGATTATATAATAGGAGGTGGTTATAGGGGGATTATATAACAGGAGGAGGTGGTTCTAGGAGGGATTCTTTAACAGGAGGAGGTGGTTCTAGGGGGATTATTTAACAGGAGGAGGTGGTTCTAGGGGATTATATAACAGGAGGAGATGGTTCTAGGCGGATTATATAACAGGAGGAGGTGGTTCTAGGGGTTTATATAACCGGAGAAGGTGGTTCTAGGAGGGATTATTTAACAGGAGGAGGTGGTTCTAGGGGGATTATATAACAGGAGGAGGTGGTTCTAGGGGTTTATATAACCGGAGAAGGTGGTTCTAGGAGGATTATATAACAGGAGGAGATGGTTCTAGGGGGATTATATAACAGGAGGAGATGGTTCTAGGGGGATTATATAACAGTAGGAGGTGGTTCTAGGGGGATTATATAACAGGAGGAGGTGGTTCTAGGGGTTTATATAACCGGAGAAGGTGGTTCTAGGAGGGATTATTTAACAGGAGGAGGTAGTTCTAGGGGGATTATTTAACAGGAGGAGGTGGTTCAAGGGGATTATATAACCGGAGAAGGTGGTTCTAGGAGGGATTACATAACAGGAGGAGGTGGTGCTAGGGAGGATTATATAACAGGAGGAGATGGAGGAGGTGATCACCACATGCATGTCACACTGGTGCTGTCAGTGGTTTCAGTTATTTTCTTTCTTATAAACACGCATGCACGCATGCACACACGCATGCACACACACACCCACACTGCTACTTACTCGCTCCTGCGTTCCAAATTTCCCATCAGCCACCAGGTGAACTTCATAGGTGAAATTCATGGTCATAGCCAGTTTGATCAGCAGGTCAATGCAGAAACCATAGCAACACTGGGGCACTATGGGCTGGCCTGGGGTAGACCATACAACAACCACAACAACAACAAGTCAACAGCAACAACAAAAGCTAGTCAATAACAACCATGGTCTTGTCCATCACACAGCACAGCGCTACCACAGATGTAACGACGTCTAAGGTTCAAACATAAGGACTCGCCAACTCAAAACTAACTTCAAACTGAATGCAGTGTGTGCGCGTGTGTGTGTGTGTGTATATGTGCGTGCATGTGTGTGTGTGTGCGTGTGTGTGTGTGTGTGTATGTGTGCGTGCATGTGTGTGTGTGTGTGTGTGTGTGTGTGTGTGTGTGTGTGTGTGTGCGTGAGTACCTGGGGTGGTTCCGTTGGGTCCAGTACAGATAACCTTCTTGATGGTCACTCCGTTGACGGTCTTCTCCTCTTTGCACGTCCCATCTGCTTTGGTGGGCTTCACGTACACAAAGGGTTCCTGGTGGATGGTCACTATCTGGAGGACACACACAACACCCAGAGTACAGCTACTGTCTCTGTGCACATGGATCTGGCACAGAGTCTCTATCTTCTCTCCACACTGGGAGTAGTTACTACTCAGTTATACACTAATAGCAGCAGTAGTTACTAGTTAGTTATACACTAATAGCAGCAGTAGTTACTAGTTAGTTATACACTAATAGCAGCAGTAGTTACTAGTTAGTTATACACTAATAGCAGCAGTAGTTACTAGTTAGTTATACTCTAATAGCAGCAGTAGTTACTAGTTAGTTATACTCTAATAGCAGCAGTAGTTACTAGTTAGTTTATACTCTAATAGCAGCAGTAGTTACTAGTTAGTTATACTCTAATAGCAGCAGTAGTTACTAGTTAGTTATACTCTAATAGCAGCTGTAGTTACTAGTTAGATATACACTAATAGCAGCTGTAGTTACTAGTTAGTTATACACTAATAGCAGCTGTAGTTACTAGTTAGTTATACTCTAATAGCAGCAGTAGTTACTAGTTAGATATACACTAATAGCAGCTGTAGTTACTAGTTAGTTATACACTAATAGCAGCAGTAGTTACTAGTTAGTTATACTCTAATAGCAGCTGTAGTTACTAGTTAGTTATACTCTAATAGCAGCAGTAGTTACTAGTTAGTTATACTCTAATATCAGCAGTAGTTACAAGTTAGTTTATACACTAATAGCAGCAGTAGTAACTAGTTAGTTTATACTCTAATAGCAGCAGTAGTTACTAGTTAGTTATACTCTAATAGCAGCAGTAGTTACTAGTTAGTTTATACACTAATAGCAGCAGTAGTTACTAGTTAGTTTATACTCTAATAGCAGCAGTAGTTACTAGTTAGTTATACTCTAATAGCAGCAGTAGTTACTAGTTAGTTATACTCTAATAGCAGCAGTAGTTACTAGTTAGTTATACTCTAATAGCAGCAGTAGTTACTAGTTAGTTATACTTTAATAGCAGCAGTAGTTACTAGTTAGTTATACTCTAATATCAGCAGTAGTTACTAGTTAGTTTATACACTAATAGCAGCAGTAGTTACTAGTTAGTTTATACTCTAATAGCAGCAGTAGTTACTAGTTAGTTATACTCTAATAGCAGCAGTAGTTACTAGTTAGTTATACTTTAATAGCAGCAGTAGTTACTAGTTAGTTATACTCTAATAGCAGCAGTAGTTACTAGTTAGTTATACTCTAATAGCAGCAGTAGTTACTAGTTAGTTTATACTCTAATAGCAGTTTATTACCTTCAACCTGGTGGACATCTGGTATCCTCTGGGTTTCTCTGTTTCTCCTCCTGGCCAGATAATCTTCCTCTGACTGTTCATCACCACCTAATAAAACAACAACATATTCATAATAACCTTCATTTGCACATTATGTAAACCAGACAGCAACACTAATAAATAAAACAACAACATCATCTCATCTCATCTTCTACCGCTTATCCTGTTTTACAGGGTCGCGGGGGGGCTGGAGCCCATCCCAGCCAACACAGGGCGTAAGGCAGGGTACACCCTGGACAGGGCCAACACTGTCACATTCACACCCTATGGGCAATTTAGAGTCACCAATTAACTTGCATGGTTTTTGGACTGTGGGAGGAAACCGGAGTACCCGGAGGAAACCCACGCCGGCACAGGGAGAACATGCAAACTCCACACAGAAAGGCCCTTAGGTCAGGTGGGGTTGGAACCCAGAACCTTCTTGCTGTGAGGCAACAGTGCTAACCACTGAGCCACCACGCCGCCCCACAACAATATATTCATAATAATCTTCATTTGCACATTATGTAAACCAGACAGCAATACTAATAATTAAAACAACAACACATTCAAAATAACCTTAATTTGCACATTATGTAAACCAGACAGCAATACTAATAATTAAAACAGCAACATATTCATAACAACCTTCATTTCTACACATGTAAACCAGACAGCAATATAAATAAATAATAAATAAGTGCCTCCCTGACCCAGTTGCCTTGATCAGAATGATGCATCTAGCACACTAAACGGCAGAATACAAATGAAGTGCATCTAAACATAATCTCTGTTTAGAGGTGTCCCTCTCTGTCTCTCTCTGGTTCTGGTTCTGGTTCTGGTTCAGCTCCTGTGATGATGGTACCTGGGAGCCATTGAAGACTCCGACCTGGACCATGCGGGACTTCTGGTAGTTGAGGATGCTGTAGGTGGCAAAGCGGCGGTCTCCATCATCGTTAAACTCAATCCGCCCCGTAAGGCCTTCTGGATACTTTGATGACATCAGTACCCTGGGAACCAATCACAGTTAATCTGTCAGTCACAAGTTTAACATTAAAATATGAGTTTCACAGTCATACAGTCAAGATGTGTTTTCCTTTTTAAAAATGGAAGTGTTTAACCAATGTTCTTCAGAGGCCTGATGGATGGGCTATGTATACATTGTACTAATCTAAACGACCTTCAAATCATCTTTATGTCAGCCTTATTCATTATGTTCTTTTTAAGACAACCCAACAGCTAAGTACACGTTGTTTACAGAAACGACAGTGGATGTAAAAGAACACATCAAAAATGGGTTGGTGTGATGGTTCGGAATGGGTTCTGAGTGGGTTAGTGTGATGGTTCTGAATGGGTTCTGGGTGGGTTGGTGTGATGGTTCTGAATGGGTTCTGAGTGGGTTAGTGTGATGGTTCTGAATGGGTTCTGGGTGGGTTGGTGTGATGGTTCTGAATGGGTTCTGAGTGGGTTAGTGTGATGGTTCTGAATGGGTTATAGGTGGGTTGGTGTGATGGTTCTGAATGGGTTATAGGTCGGTTAGTCTGATGGTTCTGAATGGGTTATAGGTGGGTTAGTGTGATGGTTCTGAATGGGTTCCGGGTGGGTTGGTGTGATGGTTCTGAATGGGTTATAGGTGGGTTAGTGTGATGGTTCTGAATGTGTTCTGGCTGGTTTAGTGTGAGTGGTTCTGAATGGGTTCTGGGTGGGTTGGTGTGATGGATATGAATGGGTTCTGGGTGGGTTAGTGTGATGGTTCTGAATGGGTTCTAGGTGGGTTGGTGTGATGGTTCTGAATGGGTTCTGGGTGGGTTGGTGTGATGGATATGAATGGGTTCTAGGTGGGTTGGTGTGAGTGGTTCTGAATGGGTTCTGGGTGGGTTGGTGTGATGGTTCTGACCGTTTAAAGAGTGGGCCGGTCCTCCAGATGTTGGTGTTGCCCACACAGCCTCGGGGCGGTTCTGTGATGTTCTCCTTCTCAAACAGCTCCTGGATGGACTGGGCGACCACGCCCACCGCATCCGCGATGTGGGCAGACTCATTCTTACCGTTAATCAGCTGCAGGCCCAGCAAGCC
>CM030185.1:18407363-18412363 GCA_017639675.1 Aplochiton taeniatus | reverse complement strand
TGAACCCCCCACCCCCACCACACACACACACACACACACACACACACACACACACACACACACCACCCACTTTCTCTCTCCGTAGCCCCCGGTACAGCCTCGCAACACGGTGTGATGTCCAGCCCCCGGAGGAAACAAGGCTCAGAGCCGAAGCCCCTCGGGGACAGCGAAACACAGAGAGGAAAGAGAGAGAAAAACACAGAAACACACTTTCTCCCGCGGCACGCACTCACATTCCAATGAGGCATACATTGTTTTTCTCAATCGCCTGTTTATTTTTACACCCACACGCACGCACGCACACCTGGTTTGAGATGAGATCTTCGCACACAGACAACGCCATCTGAATAGCGTTGGGCTTGTGAGTGACCGAGATGGCGTTCATCTTGAACTTGTCCTTCCCGTACAACGTGTTGGCATGAGTGACCGCGTCCTTGAACACCTGTTCATAGCGCTTCTGGCTCAGCACCGCGCCGATGTTCACTATCTTTGGCTCGCAGCCTCCCAAGGCACACGAGCATGAGATGAAAATGCCAAGGAGAAATAAAAAACGCATTTTAAAAAAACGCAACTTTAATCCTCGACTGAACCTACTGTTTTGCTCTAATGGAGAACATGCGTGAAGGAGAGGGAAACGCTAAAAGCTCCGTTATTCCACCCGAGATCGCGTCCTCGCGACCCTGAGGCTAAACCACCGGAATGTAAATGTTTTCTGTCGGCCCTGTCGAGGAATGCCGAAAACAACAACACCAACCTGTTCCCTTCTATGTTCTGGAAAATGTCCCAAAAATCTAAGAAAATAAATATTTGCTCCCTTGTGGGAATCCTGTTGATTTTCTCCAAGAGTTTAGCAATAACCCACAAAAAATAACCCTACATATTCTAACTGTAAAATGGATGTCTTTATAGAGCGATTTTCGCAGTGAGCTTGTCTCTCTTCCTTCTGTCCACGGGTTCCAATGACCTGATGCTCGGCGGGAGCTGCTGTCCTTGGTACTGAAACTCGTACCCGCCAATAGCAAACGATGCGCGCGACCTATCCCACCGACTCTTTCCGCTTGATATCGCTTCAACGTTTCTGCTTGAATGATCTTGAGAAATTAGAAGTAACGCCACGAAATATTCACAACTATGTCAAGGGTCGTTCCTAGTGCATTTAAAAGTGAACATGGCTTGATGATTACTAAACGTGCACGAAACAATGTCAAGATAAATGACTCACTGAGCCGATGTTTATAATGTTACACATGGAGAGCAGGCCTACTCGACAATGACGTTCCATACTTTCTGTAAATAAAAATACCTCTAGTACACCTACTATTTAGTATCAAACGTCATTTAAAAAAAAAACATGACAAATTGCTTGAAAAAGCTACAGGCTGTAGTGTGTTTTCCTTTCCTGCATTTATTGAAATATGGCGTGTTTAGCCTACTCTATAATCGGCCAAAAAAATGACTACAACTCTAGGCCATTTTCAACGGGCGTTAACATCTACCAGTAATAATAATAATAACAATACACTTTGTATAGCACATTTCATACAACAAATACAGCTCCATGTGCTGTACATGACAAAGAAGAAAAACAAAACAAATAGGTGCTTAAAAATAGTGTAATATATTATTAAACAATGTATTTGTAAAACAATAAAACGAAACAAAATCTCAATGCATGTGTAAAACAGTTAAAGAGGATGTGAGGAGGTGAAACCTAGAACATATAAACATATGAGGGATAAAAACATAAAGATTATTTATTGGTCTGATAATTAACCCATTAAGTCCTGCTGTTGGTTGGACAGCTGATTTCACACAGAATTTCTTTTTTTTTTTTTATAAAATCAAGGATATCCGATCTATAACCTGGGCTCAACGTTTCTAAACCCGGACGGCTCGTGAGCAGCACGTTGGTTAGGAAGGGAGATCGCGGTTACCACGGAAACAAGCCTCCCTGACTGGCTCACGAGGTGGAGCTTCCCTCCTTATTCACGCGACACAACCCAACCTACAATTACAGCCGGTTTCAGTTTATTTCTAGATACAAACCCGTCATGTGACGAAAGGGTTTCTCAAATCCCTGGCCCCTGGAGGAATAATGTGTGTGCATCATTCTGCCTTTCTGGATGCAAACAGTGTTGACCTTGAGCATCAGAACCCACTCACTTCTGTACCTGTGTTCACATAAATTATAACAACAAACACTGAGTCTAGAGGAGGCAGTTTACCTACTCAAAAGGTCAAAGCAGGTCAGATCACAATAACTAATTTAATACATATTTCCATTCATCTCACAGAATGAAAGATTGGCAATCTCTCTCTGAGTCTCTAGTCTAAAGTCTAGCTGCCTCATGTCACCGACAATCGTAGCACAAACATAAAGCACCAACCTCCATTACAACCTATGACCCATCTAACCATCCATCCATGTCACAATCTAATCCTAGAAGACAACCTATTGCCTTAGAACGTAGCTGTCCATCTATCCATGAATCTAATCTCAGAACAAGACCTATTCCAGTACAATTTAGTTATCAAACACATTATCACACACCTTATTAAACACGTATTATCACACACCTTTTTAAACACACATTATCACACACCTTATTAATCACACATTATCACACACCTGTATTAAATACACATTATCACACACCTTATAAAACACACATTATCACATACCTTATTAAACACACCTTATTAAACACACATTATCACACACCTTATTAAACACACATTATCACACACCTTATTAAACACACATTATCACACACCTTATTAAACACACATTATCACACACCTTATTAAACACACATTATCATACACCTTATTAAACACACCTTATTAAACACACATTATCACACACCTTATTAAACACACATTATCACACACCTTATTAAACACACATTATCATACACCTTATTAATCACACATTATCACACACCTGTATTAAATACACATTATCACACACCTTATTAAACACACATTATCACACACCTTATTAAACACACCTTATTAAACACACATTATCACACACCTTATTAAACACACATTATCACACACCTTATTAAACACACATTATCACACACCTTATTAAACACACATTATCACACACCTTATTAAACACACATTATCACACACCTTATTAAACACACATTATCACACACCTTATTAAACATACATTATCACACACCTTATTAAACACACATTATCACACACCTTATTAAACACACATTATCACACACCTTATTAATCACATATTATCACACACCTGTATTAAATACACATTATCACACAACTTATTAAACACGCATTATCACGCACCTTATTAAACACACATTATCACACACCTTATTAAACACACATTATCACACACCTTATTGAACACACATTATCACACACCTTATTAAACACACATTATCACACACCTTATTAAACATACATTATCACACACCTTATTAAACATACATTATCACACACCTTATTAAACACACATTATCACACACCTTATTAAACACACATTATCACACACCTTATTAAACATACATTATCATACACCTTATTAAACACACATCACACACCTTATTAAACACACATTATCACACACCTTATTAAACACACATTATCATACACCTTATTAAACACACATTATCACACACCTGTATTAAATACACATTATCATACACCTTATTAAACACACATTATCACACACCTTATTAAACATACATTATCATACACCTTATTAAACACACATTATCACACACCTTATTAAACACACATTATCACACACCTTATTAAACACACATTATCACACACCTTATTGAACACACATTATCACACACCTTATTAAACACACATTATCACACACCTTATTAAACACACATTATCACACACCTTATTAAACACACCTTATTAAACACACATTATCACACACCTTATTAAACACACATTATCACACACCTTATTGAACACACATTATCACACACCTTATTAATCACATATTATCACACACCTGTATTAAATACACATTATCACACAACTTATTAAACACGCATTATCACGCACCTTATTAAACACACATTATCACACACCTTATTAAACACACATTATCACACACCTTATTGAACACACATTATCACACACCTTATTAAACACACATTATCACACACCTTATTAAACATACATTATCACACACCTTATTAAACATACATTATCACACACCTTATTAAACACACATTATCACACACCTTATTAAACACACATTATCACACACCTTATTAAACATACATTATCATACACCTTATTAAACACACATCACACACCTTATTAAACACACATTATCACACACCTTATTAAACACACATTATCATACACCTTATTAAACACACATTATCACACACCTGTATTAAATACACATTATCATACACCTTATTAAACACACATTATCACACACCTTATTAAACATACATTATCATACACCTTATTAAACACACATTATCACACACCTTATTAAACACACATTATCACACACCTTATTAAACACACATTATCACACACCTTATTGAACACACATTATCACACACCTTATTAAACACACATTATCACACACCTTATTAAACACACATTATCACACACCTTATTAAACACACCTTATTAAACACACATTATCACACACCTTATTAAACACACATTATCACACACCTTATTGAACACACATTATCACACACCTTATTAAACACACATTATCACACACCTTATTAAACATACATTATCATACACCTTATTAAACACACATTATCACACACCTTATTAAACACACATTATCACACACCTCACCACTAAGGAGGTCTCTGCTTCAGGAAGTAGACCTCACCACTAAGGAGGTCTCTGCTTCAGGAAGTAAACCTCACCACTAAGGAGCCCGCTGGGATCCACCGGCCAAACGTTAAACAGAGTTGACAGCTGAGGCCTCTGCTCCCTGCACCGCCCGAGGCCCTGCC